>CM040242.1:195991015-196169745 GCA_022545495.1 Chrysanthemum lavandulifolium
ACTCATCTTCATCTGATTCATCATCTCATTCATCTCCACCACCATCCAAAGAAGCTACCACCATATCAACCTCCAAATCTATCAAGAAACCAACCGATACTTGGGCATCACGTGCCAAAACAAAGATTGTCAAAGCTGTCAGACAAGAAAGGAAACGCAATGTTGTTAACAAGAAACTGAATCAGCTTGCCGACAGAATAAATCTTCTTCAGAATGTGATAAACGAGTTTTCGGAGGAAATGGAACAGATCTAGCAGTTTCTCAATCGAGATATCCAAGGGGAAATGGACAAGACGATAAGGGACTACACTCACAAGTTCCTTCTCGACACTGTCCCTAGAGTCACAAGAGAGATGTTCGCCAGACAACTATATCCTTATCTCATGTCATTGGTCAAGCAGACAACGTCAAATACCCTTGTGGTCATGGAAATCAAACCAGTACCGTCTACTATTGTCAGTGATACAGAATTGCTTTCTAAGTTAGTTATGCAAATGTCTCAACGATCTGAAACATTTACTTCTGACAAAGCTAAACTCTTTGAGGCATTATTGGAATATCAACTCAAAACATCGTGTAAAGAGTCAGCTGAAAGGGCTAAGCGACCAAGAGATGACGATGATGCGGACAAGGATTCTGAGCCAAAAAGCAAAAAATAAACTGGCGAATCCTCTTCTATGCCTCCACCACCCCAAAGGACCACCACCTCCAGAAGATCTTCACAACGTCCTCCTGCTAGCGACAAACCTTAGGACTCTGAGTCTTCACCACCAAAGTAGAAAACTTCTGACCATTTCGAATACACCGGTGCTGATGACGAAGAGATTCCTGAGCCCCAACAACCGCCCTCATCAACACCATCAACCAAGCACCAACAAGCATCATCCTCCAAGCCACAGAAGAAAAAGTCTACTACAGTTGTACCTTGGTTGGATGAAGATGACACTCAAGAATACGAATGGTTCTCCAAGCTTTTTGATGCAACCCCTCAATTACCAGAAGGCCAAGAATCGGTAAATGGTCGAACCATGGAGCATGTCAAGATCATTTAAGAGAAGTTTAAAGTGAAGAAGATGACGAAAGCAGAGCTAAAACAAATCAAGAACGAGGCCTTTCAACTACTAAAGGACAGCTCCGACAGTGCCATTGAAGTCGAACATCATCTCGACCACATAGCACGAGCCATGTCTAACAATATTGATTCGCTCAACCCCGAATCTAACATCGACTTCACCAGACCTGACAAGACTCCATACTACACTGACTGGACTAAGCGACTACCAACCATTGGTCGACCTGGTCAACAAAGGATTCCATACCAGTACTTCTTCAACAATGACCTGGAATTTCTTTAACATGGTAGCGATGTTAGCAAGAAATACGCTACTTCACTCACCTTCCCCATCCCGATGGCAGTCTTCTCCAATAATGTTGCCATCAAGGAAGAAGCCACACGAATGTTTGTTGATAATGTGGTAAATTATGACCTCGATGCACTCTACGGAATTCATCATTGGCCTGAATGAATAAGACTTTACTACAGAAGCTGCCAGGTACTCAAATCTAACAAAGAGGTGTACAGTGACAAACGGATCGTTGCTATAATGCATGTCAGCCTGTCTACAAAGTGGGAGTACTCATTCCTGAAAGCAATCAAAGTTAAACGGCAAGACGAACAAGAATATGACTTCACTGAAGAGGATTTTCAGAGATTGTCACTCAATGACATTGAAGACATGTATCCTGCTAAGGTACAAGGTCGAATGCGACAGTTCTCCACCAACATCCAACTGCAGTACATCAAGTCTTTGCTGATATTCATCAGAAGCATCGTTATCCAGGAACGTGTTGAAGACCTTCAAAAGGCCGTAGAATCATACCAAAAACATGTTAATCTCACCAAACCACTGCTAAACTTTCCCGATATCAACCAACTTGCTTAGTACACCATCCTCAAGAAACCAAAGTTTGGCGTAGTTTACCACAGTGAACTTCACCATAATTTCTTCATGGCGTGCAATGAGCTTCACAAGGTCGGTGATCACCCCCTGAAGAATGTTTTTAATGAGCTAGCATATCGGTTAAAGGAGATTCACGAAGGCATAGGGTCAAAGAAGCGGTGGAATTCTAGGGAAAAGAGGGATGCAAAGAAAATCGTCACGAGGATTGATGAAAGGTTGTTTCATCGCGATTAGATAAGGAATTTGGAGAGTTTCGTGGGTGGACGACCGAGTTTCTCTCTCACACGGTATCAACGTCAAGACAGAACTCCTGGGGTTATTGATGGACTGCCTGGTACTCCTTGATTATTTTCTTGATTGATATTTGGATACTTTTGATCTATATATAATTGACAATGGCTTGTCCACACATAACAGTGTACAATCCGTTCTTGTAATGAAAGAACCCTGTGGTACGCTTCAGTGCCACAATCGTATAAAAGGAGCGAAAGCTTCTTACTTTTGAGTAAAACTTATCAAAACTTTCATTTTCTAAAGTTTTGCTCAAAAGAACAAGTACTTCTCCTTATGTCTTCAAAACCTCAAAAGTTAGTATTACTTGTTGAGAGGGAGTACTTGCTAAAATCTTTGTTTACAAACTGCTCGTCGTAGAAATCTTCCCACAAAACTCAAAATGGACATATTCAATATCAAAATTTCGTCAAAAATAACATTTATATGCCATTTTTTAGGGGGAGAAAAAATTGTGTGATACAAATATGTTATGAAACTTGTGATTGGATCTTCGTGCTAAGACTTAACCAATGAATTGATGAGAACTGAACTGTCATACATCAAAAAGATTTGTCTTTCTAGACTTATCCAAGTAGATTGTACCTATTCGAGAAGCTCTTGATAGACATGAACTTTGACGGGTTTGACAACCTTTCGAGGTTTGTCCACACCTTCAAGATAGTTACTAGAGCTAGTTGTCACCTAAAAGCTGACAATGTAACTCTTTAACTATGCAACGTAACCGTGTCTTGCGGGGAATTGTCTATCTTGATTCGATCAATTCAAAAGTGCACGCTCTTCTCTCACCGTGCAGATTTCTGTCAAAACACTTAAGCACGTGTGGAGGGGAGTATTTCTGCAAAAGATAAAACTCTCACAATGGTTTTATTGCAACATAGGTTAGTCATGGAATTATAAGGTGACTAAGGTTAGGAATAACCGTCCTATGATCCGCCAAAGCCGGAGGGATCTACCCAAGGACACCACCATTAGTTAGAATTTAGAAGTCCTTAGGTATGATTATAAAAGGAGAAAATGAGAATCGGAGAAAGAAGGAGTTGAAGAATTAAAAGAAAAGTAAAGAAAAGGGTGAAAAGAAATAGCCCTCTAAATTATTCAACTTAGGGCGGATAATCGGGTTCAATACATATGCTCTTGGTTGTCACTAGATGACACCGTATTGAAGATCAAAGTCGTCATGGACCCGGTGATGCATGCACTAAACCTTCTTAGCTACTCAAGTTTCTCTCAAAGCTTGTTTCATTCTTACTGAGGAACCCTACGTAAATTATCGGTTTTCTCTTAGATTTCTTGGTATTGAAGAAGAGACCTCTCCCTAGTCTCCGCTCGGAAAACCAAAGCGCACTATTGAGTCTAGAGCCACGAGATTCATCAAAAGATCTCTTAGGAACACTTGACATTTCATCACTTGTCATTCAACAATAAGGACGCAAGTGATATCATTATCGAGTCCTTCACAGATCTTAGCAATCTGTCGAGAATATTTATGAGAGGTTCCCAATTGTGATCCTCGGTGATTGAATGGAAACTCTGCGGTCAACATCAAACAACCACGACGGTAGTCGCTTTGGTAACTCCTCATGGGTTACGCTTAGTGTTGTCTCAAACGGTCTATAGTCATGAGGTAATGCTTGGTGTACCTCGTGACTCACTGAATCTGTAGATGTACTTGATGCACATCATGTTATCCTACTTGAGGACTCCAGGTTCGAGAACGACCTTTGCTAGAATTAGAGATGTGTTTTCACACTATGTTGTTAACACGCTCGAAGTTTGAACTTGTAAGTGCTGGAAATATCGCTAAGGAGATTCCTTTCAAGAATCGAGTCCTGAAGATGTGGGTCATTACTTGAACTTGGTCAATGTGATGCCAACTGTCCGTTATGGGATTCGGACGGCTGATTCGCCCAACCAAGGTGAATGAAATCAAGACATTCATCAGAAGAACAATCGTAGTGGTCAAAGAAACGACTACAATAATCGATTGGTGTTTATCACTAACCAATTCTTATGTTTTCTTCTTATGAATGCTCCTGGGAGATGATCGTGCAGATTCTCCACATGCTCATACCAATAACAACAAAATTGAAGTTCTCTCGAAAGGCAACACAAAAGTCAGAATGATTCTTAGTCAAAGCCAAAGAATCAACAAAGTTTAAAGACTAAAGAGAACTACATCAATCTTGAAATCCAACGTCAAAGAGCGTGTGAGCATGTTGGAGAAGGACATGGAGACATCTGAGCAACGAAGCAGACCTGATGCAGATCACAACAACATAACATCACCATATCCACACCAGAACAAAGAATAAAGATATATGAAGACGTCAAAGCTGAAAACTTCAAAGAAAAACAAGATCCTCACACTAGGGAGATTGATAGAATCAAGGCACTTCTTCTCACAAGAAAGAAGAATGTCAGAAGACGTCAAAGCAAATATTACATCAGCACCTACAACGTTTCAAGATTACTTATGTCATTAATTACCAACACTTAGGGGGAGATTGTTGGAATCACTCCTAAACTATATTTCAACTATTTGTAATCAATATGTAACAGGTTGCTTTTATGTAGAAAGCCCATAAGCCTTGGCCCATATCCAATAAGGAAAGGAAGGGAACTTGTGTGTTTCCCTAGTTCCTTTCCCCATATAAGCACTTGTAAGCCTTCATTTAAAGGATGGTTTTTCACTTCACATCAATACCTACGCATAACTCTCTTTCATTCATACGTGTGTGTGTGTGTGTGTGTGTGTTTTGTACAACCGATCACTTCTCTTATCTATATTACTTACATATTGATGCTTATGTTACAATATGGTGACCTAACAGCAGGAGACGAAGATTACTACAATACGACAATGCTAAGCTTTGAAGTTGAATACGATCACAGGTTCACACTCAAACGTTGTTGGTTGGAGTTAAGAAAATATGACAAATGGAATGAGGTTGAAGCTCTAAATTTTTTAGCAAAGGAAGCAAGAGAAAGGTCTAAGAGATAAAAGTCATATGGGTCTAGTTCATTCAACACGGAAACTAGGGATGCTAGTATTAATTTGAATGTTGAAACTCAAGAAAACGAGGTGGATGATGTGCAGGAAGTTCGACGACCACCGGACAGGGACAAAGCAAAAGATGCGAAGAAGAAAGGTGTGCGCTCAACAGCATCGTCGGGAACTATAAATGATGATACGTTGGCAAAGATGATGATATCAGAGTTGGCACAGCAGAATGAACGTGCCATGGTATTGAAGATGAAAGAACTGGCTGAATTTATGGCAATAAAAAAGAGGTGGAAGTGCAGGAGTATAAAGCAAAACAAAAAGACATGATGTTCTATTTGCAGCCATATGAACACTTGACCGGGAAAGCACGTAGAGCCATGGACGAGGCTAGTGCGGGGATCAAAGCGAAGTGGGGTTTTGAGTTTTAGTTTTAATTTTGAAGTTTATGTAATGTTTAACTTTCGTATGTTCATGTTTTTAATAATTGTAGTTTATGTACTATTTTAATTTTGAAGTTTATATATTTTGTAAAGTAATAAAAAAAAGTTAAGGTGAGTAGAAGTGATTGCCTTGTTCACAAAAAGGTGAGTGGAAGTGAGTGGAAGAGAGAGGAGAGAGAAAGCTGATGTGACGCTAAGGTGTAAGGTGACTTTGCGCATACCTTGCCTTCTAGCCTTAGGTTTACAAATTAATCTATATACTATACGTTGTAAGTTACGACGTCGTTTTACCTTTGTAAAAACGCCACCGTTTAATGTTTTTTGTCGTTTCATGTTTTGTGTGGGGGAATAATTGTCGTTTTAAGTTTACATCCAAAGTTACGTTAAACGACATCGGTTTGTGCGTTTTAAAATTTTACAAAAAGATAATAAATAAATAAATTTAAAAAAAAAACCTTCCCGAACATTCACTCAACTCTTTACTCTCTCTTTAAAAAACATACACACTAAACTTGATCTCACATTTTTCTCTTTCTAAAAATCAGACATATCTTAAGGGTTGGAATATTGTTCTTGGATTTGTGTTTTAAGGTTAGTAATAATTATGAATTTACTGTTTCAACAGGATCTCCAGCTTAGAGATGGAGATGAAAAAGATGTATATTGCTAACAAGAATATCAAAAATCACATGTTTTATTAGGAGTGGAAACGAGCTGAGTGGAACACAAATGAGGCTTTTACCCTAGGTTCTAGAAGAACCTTTCATCACTGTAGGTTCCTAAATATGTAAACTAACACAATATATCTAGTGAGAGAAAATATAGAGAGATTAAGAAATGGGAGGATTCATATGAAACATAATAAGAAAATGTAATATTACAAATGAACCAAACAAAGTACAAATGTGCCTTAGCATGAGTATTTATACTTACAAAAGTAGGGCAACGCCCCATATAGTTTTTCTAGATAATTCCCAAAGCCCATCAGCTTACTAAAAGGGCTAGTGAGCTAATTACTAACTTATAAACCTAATAAAGACAACCTATTACATAAACTAATGACCGACACTTTATATTGATTACACGTAATCCCAACAATCTCCCCCCAAGGGTTGGTCATCATGGTCTTCATTATGTAGGTTTTCTGACGTCTTTAGTTCTTTGCTTTCTTTGTTGATGACGTCTTTTATCTTTAATTTTCTATGATCTTTGTACTTGTGATCTTATGTTGGATATGCCTTCACATCTTCAATGTCTTTGTTGTTGATGACTTTTTCTTCCTTTCCGACATGCTCATACATCTTGATAACTTAGAATCTTTAACATTGATCTTTGTCGTTTTAACTTTGTAGATTCTTGGACTTTAACGTAGAATCTTTCAGAACTTTGCTTTTATGTAGATCTTTATTGGTATGAGCATGTGGAAGTAGTTGTTGATGATAATTGTGGTAGTAGTGGTCTTTGTTGGAACTCTAGGCCATCGTGAATACCTGCATGAAAATAATTAGCAATAAGTTCTCAACGTAAGTGTTCGGATATTTCATACATGTACATCCCAGATCGCTGGCACATTCTTTGACGAATCTCAGACCGGATGGTCACTGGCATGACCCAGTACTTGGTATCTTCGTACTGTCATTGTGAGTCTCTGGAGTACACCAAGGTATTACTCCACGACTGTAGACCATTTGGAACCACCGCGAACACCAAGCGTAACGCACAAGGGATTACCGAAGTGACCTGTTGTCAGGGCTGTTTGATGTTGACCCTAGCAGGAGTTTCCATTCAATCACTGAGAATCACATGTGTAAATCCTCTCATAAATGTTCTGGAAGATTGATAGGATCTGCGTAGGACTCTAAAATTTACATCTTTTGTTCTTATTGTTTGAACATCAAGTGTAGAAATATTAAGTGTTCTGTTGATCCCAGTTTACACTTGTAAATATAGATCTTTAGTATAGCTTAGGTTAAGAAACTGTTTGATTTACTAAGTATTATGCGGAATCTAACACTTAATGATTAAGAAAAACACAGAGATTAACAAAACAAACACTTCAATATTATTGATACAATACGAATACTCTTAATAGTATTAGGGTCTACAACCTTGAAGCCTCTAAAACAAATCATACTCAACACAATGCCCTAGGTCCTCCTTTTATAGATTAAGGAGTCCTAGTCGGCTTACAATTACTTTCTACACAAGATAAATCTTTATAGAATCTTTTCTTTATTTATCTAATACAAAACTTTTGGTACAAGACATTCTACAAACATAAAAAAACTCTAATACTCCAGCAATAGTAAATATCAACTAGCAGTAGAAACTCTAACTCTGACAGCATTTAGTCTTCCGCAGCAGAAACTCAGAACTAGCAGCAGTAACTACTTAGTGTATTTTCTGGAACATCTTCAGTAACACTAGCAGTAGCTTAATACACTAACAGTAGTAGCTATTTATACCAGTAGCAGAAACAACTTAGAGCATTCTTCACTAAAATCATCTGAGCAGCTAAAACTATATGAGCAGCAGTATCAACAATAGTATCTCAAAACCCAACAATCCTCCCCTAAACATGATATTTTCTTCAAAAATCATCAAGTTTCCATCATAGATTGAAAAATCACAAGAGGATGCTTCCAAACATATTAATCATGTTTCTTTGGTGTGGGTGTGAGAATTCTTTCCCTCTTCTTCAATAAATGATATGCTTGATCATCATACATGAAAGGATACTGAATTTGTATCTTAATCTTACCATTCAACATCTGATGCACAATAGGCTTCTGATAATGTAAAGGATAGTCTTTCTCTCCAAGCATGTAGATAGTCAGACCATAACATTCCAAAACATGAACTCCACTAGATTGAAAGAGCTTCCATTGCAAAACTGTGTTATGTGTCATACTTCTCCACACTTCATCTTCATGATGTGGTTCAAACATCACCTTTAAGTATCCCCATATGACTCTATCATATACCATTGCTGGCTTAGTAAGATCAAACTTGTTTTTGAACAACTTCCAAAGAGTCACCATATCATCTCTGTCAAAATGCATAACCATCTGTAGAAAGCTAATATATCTCACTTTGGTTCCACCAGCTCTGATGATATTAGAATAAGCTGTCTTTCCATGTAGTCCGGATTCAAAAGAAACTATTGGATCTTTGACCTTGAAGAACATCATCAACTACCTCTTATTCAGTAACTACAACAAGTTCAGTATATGCTTTCATCTTATCCTTTTCTTGCCCATCAACATGCTCCTTTGTCACTTGCTCTGTCTTCTTTTGTTCTTTTCTCTCATCTGCTTTTTGCTTCTTACTACCTTGCTTGACCAACTTCTCTCCTTTCCTTTTAGAACTCCTTCCTACCTCTTCAGTTGCCATATGTACAAACTTGTCTAGCTTTTTCCTTGCAATATTATACAACTCTTCAATTTTACCATTATCAAAATGAGCTAAATCCCTTTATTTCCAGTTGTCCATATTCTTCAAGAATGTACACATATGACTTCTTCTTTGAGCTTTGGTAGGAGGTTTATTTCTCTTTGCTGCTAATCTTTGTTTTGCAAAGAACTTCTTCCTCTTATCAATCATCTCTTTTAACATTCTAGCCTTTTCATCAATGGAGTAATTATCTGCCTCTTCTTGTTGAATCTTTCTAGCAAGCTCCACACTTGCATCACACTATGCCCTTTCTGCATCCCAATTTCCTAGTAATGTAAATGTCTTAGCATCATTCTCAGCTGCTATTCTCCTCTATTCCAAAACCTTCTGATTTTCCTCAGCATATTCAGCAACTAAAGACCTTGCAACCTCTGCATACTGTTTCAGTTGTTCTTTTCTGGATAATGGTTTCTCCTCAGGTTCCAGAACAACTTTTCCTTTCCCTTTGTCCTGTGGTGGTGGTTGTGTAGCCTTAACTGGTGTAGAAGATGGTTCTCTTATTGTAATACCCTTGATTGGTGGCTTAGACTTCTTCAAATCAATCATAACCTTAGCCAAACTAGTCTCATCATCTACCTCTTCTTTACCAGCAGTAGCAGAAATAGCAGCAGATTCACCTTTTATACTAGCAGCAGGAACATTTTGTATAATAGTAGAAAATTTTACTGTAGCAGTAGAATCAGCAGTAGTAAGATTTTCTGCAGCAGCAGAAATAAGTGTCTTCAACAATTTTGGTGGATTCAAATGCTTGATTATGCTATTTCAAAACCACTTCATTCCCCTTCTGATCAACCACTACAAAGTCATTCTTCTCAACTTCTAAACCATTACCCATATCAATATCAAAGTCAGCACCCTCATTCTCATAATGCTCCCAGGAACCTTTGCTTTCATTCCTCCCATATTTGGAAGCATCCTCCCCTAAACTTGTTGCCTCAGGAGAACTCACCCTTTGAGAAGTTCCCACTTTATGTGATCTTTTAATTTTGTGAGTTCTTGACCTGTTGACACATTCCAAAAATATAACTCTTCTCTTTAATAATGTGATTTCATAACCCTGAGAAGTAGTTAGTATCTACAGATCAAGAACCTGTTGAGATAAATTGGTACATATTTTCGTCAATTCATGAAATAGTTCCATTCTTCCCTCAATACTTCGGGTTGTGTTACCTACCCTGAAAGGTGGATCAATGGGAATATCAAACACAACCTTATCCTTAGGACAAGCATCTGTGCCCCCCATGGTTTCTTGGCGCCTGGGATTCCTTCACCTGAATCAGTTCCTTGGGAACTGAATTCATTAGAAGTTGCCTTAGATTGGGTCTTAGTGATGTTACCACTGACCTGCTCTGCATCTAAGCTAGCAGCAGTAGTGGCAGCCCTTTCTAAACTACCTCCCAACTCCTTATGGGTAGCTTCATCTGGTTCCATACCAGTACTAGCCTGAAGAAGCTTAGTACCCTTTTTAGTGATCCTACGGGTATAGGTCTTTTTAGGTTGTGATGTGGATGGTAAAATAGTGGATGTGTGTTGGGTAACAGATGGGATTTTTGCACCTTCATCCTGATTTTGAGCAAGATCCACCATGTTTGGAAATAATGGTGTCTTCTTTCCATAAAAATCTTTTCCCATCTTTCTCATGAATGTAAAAACTTTCTTTATGAGAATGGGTGTGTCTAAAGTTCCTTTATAAATTTTCTTTTTGGAAAGTTGTTTATCCACAAAAATTTGCACAAATCTTGGATAGAGAAAATAGTTACTTGATTCATCCAAGTTCTTAACCATACCCTCAAAAGTCATTTTAGAAAAAATAAATTGCTTTCCTTGAGTCAGACATATTATAGCATAAGCTATAACAGTACTAAACTCATTCCAGCCAGTTGTTTTAGGGCTTAAACAATGTAGGAAGGTATGGATTAAGAATTTCCATTTAGGTGAGAAGAGTCTTTTGTAAAATTTGAAAAAGTTATTTGTCTTCTCATACCCCATTTTTGAAAGACCATAAAAAATAGCAGAGTTTGAGAGACTCGACACCATTATCATCTGCTAATTCAAGAGAACTTCTAATGGATGACTCAATGACAAGTATCTCTTGAGCATATACAATAGCCCGTATCTGTACTTCCCCATTAATAGTTATGGACTTAGCAGTAACCCAAAACTGCTTAATGTAGGAAAGATATATAGTAGGATTCACTGATAATGGAAACCTAATAGGGCTAGTATTTAAAAAATCAATGATTTGAGCAAATCCTTCAGACTCAGGTAAGGGTTTATCAAGAATGGCAACCGTGTTATGACTGTCAGGAAAAAATCTTGACGACATTGTGAATTAGGGTTTGTGATTTGGGAATTTTGAACTTTGATGTTAAAAAGAGTGTAAGAGTTTATAACCGAAATAATTTTGAGTGCACCAATCTAATTGAATGAATCAATTAGGGATATATACTAAAAAAGTTACAAAATAGTCCCTGTACTTTCAAACCTAGCATCATTTACCGAGCAGTAGTAATTTTCGCTTAGCAGCACTAACTTTTGCCCAGCAGTAGTAAGTTTGTGTTTTAATGCAAACTTCAATTCTCCATCAAATCAATCATTCTCCTTATGCTTAATCTGCAAAAAGTTAGTCCAAACCCACAAAAAAACAAGAGATAATATTTCACAATAATCATAACATTGACTGATACTTAGCAGCTGGAAATACAACTAGCAACAGAAACCAGCAGTACTAAGTATAACAAGTAGCAATAACAATCACATAGCAGTAGAAACGTTTATGACTCCAATAACAGTACAAATCCATACAAAACTTTATAAAAACATAATGAGATAAAAAAAAATTAGAGATTTAACATTCCAATGCTGGCAATCAAATATTGAAACCTACCTACATCAAAATATTTTGTAAGTAGATCTGTGATTGGTGCAAAACCGTCAAGTTATCTCACACAAGCCAGCCACTTGTGAATGGCTAACCGTAAGAAACTCAAAACATTTCAAACACCAAATGCAATTTAGATCGGAGAATCGGTGGATTCACGGGTCGTTAAGTCCCACGGAGGATGAATTGGTGTTAAACAACTTCGGATGTCGAATAATCACTAAGGATAGTGATCAATAAGGTTTTGAGAAATTTATACCTAAAGAGAAAGATTAATAAATTACAGACTTAAATGCAAATTAAGAAAATTAAAAGTTAAAATATATTAAATAAACGCTATCACTATTTTTACAATGATGTTTTTGTGATTTTATAAAACAAAATAACTTAAATAAACTATTTTAACTAAAACGTAAACTTAAAATATCTAAAAGCGTGGCCTAAAATGAAAGCGTCGTTATGTACGAAAATTACTGTTGGGCGCAAGATAAAACGTAAAATTTATGAAATAAAAGACCTACAAGTGTAAAAACAATTTTTTTACATACTATATGACAAAAGAAAATTTTAGAAAAAAGATTTATATTTTTTAGACTTTTATATTTTTTATTATGAATTAAATACTATTAAACACTAATAAAATGTTTAAAAATACTAAAACTATTGGGAAAAATCTGAAACTTTTTTGTAAAATACTTTATACTAATACAAAGATAAGAAAAATAAAAAACATGAAAAAACTGGATTGGATAAGCTGGTAATAAGCTAACTGCCTAAATAAGCTAATAAGGCAAAAATTGGTTTAAGTATATAGATTATGCAAACCATGACAAGAAAGACCCAAGCATGATCTATCGGTACACACTCTAACACTCTCGTAAGGTGGGAGGTCTCGGGTTCGAGCACTGCCTCCCACCTTTTGCAAAACATTTTTTTCAATTTTCTTTTACAAACTACTTAAGCACAAGAAAATAAGCACTTTTCACAACTACCACTTTTATAAAATGACTAATAAAATGAAATAGCTTATGATTTTATCACAGTTGGCTTTTAATATGAAATAAGCACAAGTTTTGATCTAAATTATCTAATAAGCTAGAAAATAAGCACAAGTTAAATGAAATTAAGTCGACAACTTATAATAAGCTAATGTTACAATGAATAAGCTAACTAACTAAGGAATAAGCCTTGAACAAGATTCAAATAAGCACAAGCTACAATGGTTTACACAGTACACTGTTCAGTTTACTAGGCACTTTCTATCTTAATTTTAAGCACTATAATAAGCTACAAAATGAAAACAATTGCAAGAACTAACAGGCTAACCAATTGAACTTTCCAAAAAGCTAAAGTACTCACTGTGGTGACCACTGTTGAGCTTTTAATGAGCTTATGCAAATGTTTGAAAAACACTGATTGGTTTGTACTACATGAAATGGACAGAACTAAAAAGCAATTACAGGCTAAGCAAATAAGCTAGAATTTGAAAAACTAAACTTGGAACCTTTAAATGGCTAGGTTAGCTACACAAAAAACTAAAACTCACAAGCTGAGACTCAATAATGAGCTGTTGACAAGCTTGTGAAAAAGCTTGCTCAACTGTGTGCACAGAACACATTTTCAGACTAGGACTCAAAACAAGCTAATAATTAAGCACTATATAATCTAAGTAGAGATGAAATAATATTTTTCTAATTTTCTTAAGCAACTAAATTTTAATATCCCAGAAGCTTATAAGCTAAATCCTAATATTAAATACACAATAAAATTTTAAGTTTTATTCAAAAACGGGCAAGTGAAATTTTGACTTTTCAATTTGCACTAACACTTTGACTTTTATGAACTTGTGATCAATGCTATGGACTAAATAAGTTATGTTTAAGCTATGTTAAGGTTGATTTAAGCTAGATTACTAAGTTTTAAGCTACTATGGTGAGAATTACAACCTACAATCTTAACGATCAAGCGCCAAGGTAATTTTAAGACTAATTTTGACTTTTCAAGGAACAAGGACCGAGTTTTATGGTGAGGCCGAGTTATCTAGAGCTAATATAACATGAAACAATAACAATCAATATCACGGATAGCTTTTAACACCATTAAAGCAGTGAATCCAAACACCCCTTTATATAACTGTTTTGAAGGTAAATACACTAAAACAAACTTTTAAACTGAGAAATCTATTTATTAACTTATAATTACTGTATGTAAACAGGATTAGAACAATATTAATAGGATTAAAGTACTTATACTAGAATATGCAAGTTTTAAGGAAATTTCTTACAATATGAGTCCGAGCTCAAAACTGAGAACTGAGATCAAATAACCACTCTTATATGCTTACCACTAAGCTCTAAACCGAAATAAATCCAAATATCACCATGCTTCATTCTTGATCTTCATTTCCACTTTGTTTTTCTTATTTTTACTATTTTCTTGGTATTTTTGAATTGTTAAGTAAAACTGGATTTGTAAAGTTTCTAAAAGCTTATAAGCTTTGTCAAGAGCTTATATGAGCTTAAGAAACAGTAACAACAACTTAATAACAACAATAGAGTATTTTGAGAATTTTAAATAAGAAATAAGCATAAACTGAATTTATGAAAACAAACTGAAATTAATACTTGTAATAGGTTTAGATTACATTAAAAACTTTAATAATACAACTTGGAAGCTTAAATAAACACTGAAAAGTAAATTTTAACTAAACGACATTTACTAAACTAAACTACACTACTTGCTTCTTTTCCTCTGCTTCATTTCCTTTTTATTGTGATCCAAAGCATCCTCTTTCTCCTCGATCAATTCCGCCATTGGATAGGTCAAGTAATCACAACCTTTGATTTTTACTTTTGGCGCCAAAAGTCATAGAGTGGGTTAACGCATTTAATGCTTCTTGGGAGTATGTAGAGGTGGAGGGTTGGTATCACAGTGGAGGATAAGATGGCAAGGTGGAAAGTGGTGGGAGAGGTGGTGAAAACCACAGGTTTCGAGTATCTTGAGGGTGAAGGAGAGGATGTCTGTGTGGCGGTTTTCTTTTATTTAAATTATGGGCCGGGTTTGGTATTTGGGCTTGGCTGGGTTGGATTTTGATAATAAAAGGGATCCGTTTGGTTTAGTTAGCTAGATAAGCCCAAGGACTATTTGTGTAATATGCTGAAAAGTGAGGGACTGAAATTAACAAGTTTCCAAGGTTTACACAAGGGCTAAACTTGCAATATATGATAATCCAAGGACCATACATGTAATTATTTTCCATTTAAAAATGTCCAAGGACCAAAACTGTCAAGTTTGAAACTTGAGGGACCAAATATGTAATTTTCCAAAAGTTATCATAAAGGACCAATTATGCCACAATTGAATAGTACAAGGTTTTTTTTGATAAATTTCCATTTTAAATTCACGAGGACTATTTATGACATTTTCAAAGTTCGGGGACTAAAGTTGTCATTTTGTAAATTTTAAACTTTAAAGGGTTTATTTTGACAACTTTTGAATCCATGAACCTTAAATGACATTTACAAGTTTTGAATTACGAGGACTAATTTTGACAACTTTTGAAACTTGGGGACTAAAGCGCCAATTATGCAAACTTGATCGTTTTCATCGATTTTGATATTTTGCATTTAAAACACATAAAACACTTGTTTGTGATATTTTTATCATTTTGATGTGTTTACGAGTGTTTCGGATGTTTTGGCATTATAAACAATACAAAAATAATGAGTATTTGCACACTCATCAATCCCCACACTAAGATATTGCTAGTCCCTAGCAATGATTTATGAAAAGTTAATGGATTTTATCTCTTTACCAAAAGCCATTACTTACGGGTAGCCAATTGTTTCGATTCAAGTAAGAACTTTGGTACAATGATAACCAATGATTTTGAGCAAATCACCGACTTTCAACGGTTTGATTTGTCTTTACTAGAAGCCGTTTGCTTACGGACTAGCCAACTCTTAGATAAAATATCTTTGGTGAGTCGATTACTAATTATGGTTTTTCCACCGCCTTTACCACAAGCCATAAACTTGCGGGCTAGCCAACTTTTCACTTTTTAGGATATGGTGGTGAACACCATACAATTTTGGGCAAATTGCAAGCCATAAGCGGTTTGAGATATCTTTACCAAGAGCCGTTTGCTCTGGATTAGCCATCCTTATGTGGGTTAGACATGGTGGGTGATTACCATTTGTTGTGTTTAGTACATAGTACTTCCACTAAAAAATTTAAAATTTGGCCATTTTGGGGAAAAAGGGACTAAAAGGGTACATTTATGATCAAATTAGCGAATTTCCCCCACATAGAAATGAATATTGTCCTCAATATTCAAAGTACCTACTGTTATGCGAAACTTAGAACGTAAAAGATAACATTACTAGCTAAGTGTAGAAACACAACAATTATTTTCTTTTTAAATATTTAAAATTTTCATTCATTTTAAGGTCTCTATACAACATGTGGGCATCTCCCCGCACTAGGGTGGTAGTACACACGGGTGAAAACCCATGTTTAACTCTTGTTTTTGATTCTTGAGTCGCTAGCTTGACTCGACCCAATTAATTTGTTCATGGGAAGTGAGTGGAAGAGACAATCTCCATCGGACTTTCGTTCAAGATGTTTGTATAAACATTGAAGTACGTGAAAGTTCCACATCGACGAGATATACATAGAACCGGCTCAAAATGATAAATGAAAATGCCGGGTCAAAGATAATGTCTTCATTCCCGAAGGAGTGAAGAGCAGGGAGAAGCCACGGGATAGGTGAAGAAGAGAAAGAAAGTCATGATAAAAATCTTGACTAACTCATCATCATCGGAAGGAGAATTCATGATAGCATGAATTTCATCTTTTAAGCTCAATTGGTCTAGACATATCCGGGTGTGTCTAGATCAATATAGAGATTATCATACTCGGTAGAGATATGATATGAGTGAGTTCACGGAGAACTCCTCAAGGAGAATGATTCATATTCGAGATTGATTTGAGTGAGTTCAGCGGGAACTCCTCAAAGTGAATGATTCATAATCGGGAGAGATTATGAGAATGAGAGTGGTAATACCACTAATCTTCTCTCCCGTATGATCAAAATGGAGCGTTTGCAATTCGGAATAGAATCATCGAACAAAAGTTCACTATCCTCAAAGGGGATAGGATATGAAGTAGGCTTTTCATTAAAAGCCTCGATTCTAGAAATGAGAAGATTAACATTCAATAATGTAAGGCGAAGAGCTTCGTCTTGGATTATTCTTCATCATTCTCTTCTCCTAAGGTGACAGGCTCATAAGGTAATTCCCCACATAACTTATGTCTCCACAAGATAAAGAATAGTCCTCATCGAATCGAGAACATCTCAATATGATCATTTTGGAAGACAAGAGGAGGAGGGATATCACACACATGATCAAGAATTCCTGTGACTCTCTCGGGATTGGGACAAGGTTCTCAACACTAGACTTTATGAATTCGTCCGATTCCTTTTCGGAGCAGTGTCAAGATGCTCGTCCCCATGCTCGAGAGAGTGAGTGGGAGCTTGGTGTGATGGCGGTTGCTTGAGAATGAATCTCAATCTGCTGGAATATCCACCGATGAACTTGATGAATCTTTATAAAATTGTAGGATACCAAGTGCATCCTCATCATCAACATCATCGGGAATAAAATGAAATTGAGAGCTAGATCATTGCTTTTTCTTTTGCAATTAATTCTCTAATAGATTTTCAAAAGCAATTTGGGAATTTATTTTAGCGACTGCTCTTGACTAGCAATTCTTCCATGGATTTCTCATGTGAATTTTGAATGACGGGACATTGTGGGAGTGGAGATTTGTCAAAACCGGAAGGTTGACATTGATAATTATCATGAGGACCCCACAATATACACAAGAAAAGTGGGAACATTATGAAATCTTGTTTTACTCAACTCCTCGGTTCTTTTCTTGACTCTGAAGCTCTAGATAAGTGTCTTGTTGGGTTTCTTGAGGAGTTTGAGTCATTTAACCTTGTGGAGGTTGGTCGTGATATGGATAGTCGTAATTGTTACAAGGAAATGGATTCCTGTTTGACAATCGAGTGAAATGGGGACCTCCACAGTTCTCACAATAAGGCTGTTGAGCTGGATTGGTGAATCATATGGATATTGGTCATAACCAAAGTTACGAGCATCACCGAAAACTGTTCATAGACAATCGTGTTTTCGGATTGACATTCAAATCCTTGGTGAGGACCTCCACAAAATTCACAGTGATTATGTTGATTATATGAAGATAGGTCGGTGTGGTGGGTAATTGGAAAAATTTGAGGGTCGTTAAATGAGTTCGGATTAGGATCATAATCAAATGAATTCCTCGAACCACAAAACAAACAACTCCGTTCTGAATATCATTACCACACTATACACACGTACACCGGTGACATGGTAAACCAAAAAGAGGCTCACCACAACCGACACAAGGAATAAGCGATTCTATTTGAGAGTTATGAGAAGGAATCGGTTCATTCAAAGAATCAACAAAACCAACATGGTGATCGAATGACTATTAAGACTCAAAAACATTTTGAAAAATCCGGAGGTGGGACAAGTGGTGTGCTCACGAGAGCTAGCAATTTCCACCACTTCCGTTATGGTCTCGGTTTTGGTTCTTGAAAGCGTGAAGATTAGGCAAGTCATTCTTGTTAGTCACGGTCTAAATTCGTATGTTTGCTTTTAACCGTAAATCGTGAAAGTTTAGGATCAATTTTAGACGGCTTAGGAGCAATCGAGGGTTAGATCTTTGGATAACCGTAGGTTGGACGTATTAGCACCTCCATTATCGAGAGGAAGTACGGTCCTTTGTCACCCGGTTTCTCGTTCTATTTCCCTCACGCGAATTAATGGATCATTACGAACAACACGAATTCTTGACATTTTTGATAAAGTAGGAAGTTTTCAACCGTTCAGTTCGTCGTGTCGAAAGATTCCATGAGAATAGAAGAAGTTAGAATCAAATGGATGAGGGTAAAGGAATAAAGAATCAAAAAGGGTAAGAGGGTAAAGATGAATATTTTTGGATTTTTGGATAAACATTTTGTAAAACAAAGAATGAAAATATTTTTGGTGTTGTTAACACTTTAGGAAAAGTGTTAATGAACTTTTGATTTTAAAATTGTTTACAAAAGGTGGTATATGTGCAAGTATGGGTGCAAAGCGCTTAAAACACGCTTCTGACCTCCCGTGGCGCCAAAATTTGATTGGTGCAAAACCGTCAAGTTATCTCACACAAGCCACCACTTGTGAATGGCTAACCGTAAGAAACTCAAAGCAGCTCAAACACCAAATGCAATTTAGATCGGAGGAATCGGTGGATTCACGGGTGCGTTAAGTCCCACGGAGGATGAATTGGTGTTAAACAACTTCATATGTCGAATAATCACTAAGGATAGTGATCAATAAGGTTTTGAGAAATTTATACCTAAAGAAAGATTGATAAATTACTGACTTAAATGCAAATTAAGAAAATTAAAAAGTTAAAATATATTAAATAAACGCTATCACTATTTTTACAATGATGTTTTGTGATTTTATAAAACAAAATAACTTAAATAAACTATTTTAACTAAAGCGTAAACTTAAAATATCTAAAAGCGTGGCCTAAAATGAAAACGTCGTTATGTACGAAAATTCTGTTGGGCGCAAGATAAAACGTAAAATTTATGAAATAAAAGACCTACAAGTGTAAAAACAATTTTTTTACATACTATATGACAAAAGAAAATTTTAGAAAAAAGATTTATATTTTTAGACTTTTATATTTTTATTATGAATTAAATACTATTAACCACTAATAAAATGTTTAAAAATACTTAAACTATTGGGAAAAATCAAACTTTTTGTAAAATACTTTATACTAATACAAAGATAAAAAAATAAAAACATGAAAAATTTGGATTGGATAAGTGGTAATAAGCTAACGCCTAAATAAGCTAATAAGGCAAAATTGGTTTAAGTATATAGATTATGCAAACCATGACAAGAAAGACCCAGTATGATCTATCCAGTACACACTCTAACACTCTCGTAAAGGTGGGAGGTCTCAGGTTCGAGCCTGCCTCCCCACCTTTTTGCAAAACATTTTTTTTTCAATTTTTCTTTTTACAAACTACTTAAGCACAAGAAAATAAGCACTTTTCACAACTACCACGTTTTATAAAAATGACTAATAAGAACTGAAATAGCTTATGATTTTATCACAGTTGGCTTTTAATATGAAATAAGCACAAGTTTTGATCTAAATTATCTAATAAGCTAGAAAATAAGCACAAGTTAAATGAAATTAAGCTGGACAACTTATAATAAGCTAATGTTACAACTGAATAAGCTAACTAACTAAGGAATAAGCACTGAACAAGATTCAAATAAGCACAAGCTACAATGGTTTACACACAGTACCTTTATTCGAGTTTACTAGGCACTTTCTATCTTAATTTTAAGCACTATAATAAGCTACAAAATGAAAACAATTGCAAGAACTAACAAATAACAATTGAACTTTCAAAAAGCTAAAGTACTCCTTTGTGGTGACCACCGTTGAGCTTTTAATGAGCTTATGCAAATGTTTGAAAACACCGATTGGTTTGTACTACATGAAATGGACAGAACTAAAAAGCAATTACAGGCTAAGCAAATAAGCTAGAATTTGAAAAACTAAACTTGGAACCTTTAAATGGCTAGGTTAGCTACACAAAAACTAAAACTACATGTGAGACTCAATAATGAAATTTGACAAGCTTGTGAAAAAGCTTGCTCAGCTGTGCAGAACACATTTTCGACTAGGACTCAAAACAAGCTAATAATTAAGCACTATATAATCAAAGTAGAGATGAAATAATATTTTCTAATTTTCTTAAGCAACTAAATTTTAATATCCCAGAAGCTTATAAGCTAAATCCTAATATTAAATACACAATAAAATTCTAAGTTTTATTCAAAAACGGGCAAGTGAAATTTTGACTTTTCAATTTACACTAACACTTTGACTTTTATGAACTTGTGATCAATGCTATGGACTAAATAAGTTATGTTTAAGCTATGTTAAGGTTGATTTAAGCTAGATTACTAAGTTTTAAGCTACTATGGTGAGAATTACAACCTACAATCTTAACAGTCAACTGCCAAGGTAATTTTAAGACTAATTTTGACTTTTCAAGGAACAAGGACTGAGTTTTATGACTGAACTGAGTTATCTAGAGCTAATATAACATGAAACAATAACAATCAATATCACAGATAGCTTTTAACACCATTAAAACAGTGAATCCAAACACCCCTTTATATAACTGTTTTGAAGGTAAATACACTAAAACAAACTTTTAAACTGAGAAATCTATTTATTAACTTATAATTACTGTATGTAAACAGGATTAGAACAATATTAATAGGATTAAAGTACTTATACTAGAATATGCAAGTTTTAAGGAAATTTCTTACAATATGAGTCCGAGCTCAAAACTGAGAACTGAGATCAAATAACCACTCCTATATGCTTACCACTAAGCTCTAAACCAGAATAAATCCAAATATCACCATGCTTCATTCTTGATCTTCATTTCCACTGTTTTTCTTATTTTTTTACTATTTTCTTGGTATTTTTGAATTGTTAAGTAAAACTGGATTTGTAAAGTTTCTAAAAGCTTATAAGCTTTGTCAAGAGCTTATATGAGCTTAAGAAACAGTAACAACAACTTAATAACAACAATAGAGTATTTTGAGAATTTTAAATAAGAAATAAGCATAAACTGAATTTATGAAAACAAACTGAAATTAATACTTGTAATAGGTTTAGATTACATTAAAAACTTTAATAATACAACTTGGAAGCTTAAATAAACACTGAAAAGTAAATTTTAACTAAAACGACATTTACTAAACTAAAACTACACTACTTGCTTCTTTTCCTCTGCTTCATTTCCTTTTTATTGTGATCCAAAAGCATCCTCTTTCTCCTCTGATCAATTCCCACCATTGGATAGGTCAAAGTAATCACAACCTTTGATTTTTACTTTTTGGCGCCAAAAGTCATAGAGTGGGTTAACTGCATTTAATGCTTCTTGGGAGTATGTAGAGGTGGAGGGGGGTTGGTATACAGGTGGAGGATAAGATGGCAAGGTGGAAAGTGGTGGGAGAGGTGGTGAAAACCACCTGGTTTCAGGTATGCAGGGGTGAAGGAGAGGATGTACAGTGTAGGCGGTTTTCTTTTATTTAAATTATGGGCCGGGTTTGGTATTTGGGCTTGGCTGGGTTGGATTTGGATAATAAAAGGGATCCGTTTGGTTTAGTTAGCTAGATAAGCCCAAGGACTATTTGTGTAATATGCTGAAAAGTGAGGGACTGAAATTAACAAGTTTCCAAGGTTTACACAAGGGCTAAACTTGCAATATATGATAATCCAAGGACCATACATGTAATTATTTTCCATTTAAAATGTCCAAGGACCAAAAGCATCAAGTTTGAAACTTGAGGACCAAATATGTAAATTTCAAAAGTTATCATAAAGGACCAATTATGCCACAATTGAATAGTACAAGGTTTTTTGATAAATTTCCATTTTAAATTCACCAAGGACTATTTATGACATTTTTCAAAGTTCGGGGACTAAAGTTGTCATTTGTAAATTTTAAACTTTAAAGGGTTTATTTTGACAACTTTTGAATCCATGGACCTTAAATGACATTTACAAGTTTTTGAATTACGAGGGACTAATTTTGACAACTTTTGAAACTTGGGGACTAAAGCGCCAATTATGCAAACTTGATCGTTTTCATCGATTTTGATATTTTGCATTTAAAACACATAAAACACTTGTTTGTGATATTTTTATCATTTTGATGCGTTTAGAGTGTTTTCGGATGTTTTGGCATTATAAACAATGCAAAAATGATGAGTATTTGCACACTCATCAATCTGCAACATTCTTATCAGTATGGATTTTAACCATTTGAATTAATTTCTTATCATTACAATCTCTAATAAAGTGATGTCTAATCTCAATATGTTTTGTTTTAGAATGCAAAACAGGATTTTTAATAATGTAGATTGTACTGTTATTGACAATAAAGATTTTAGTGTTCATAAAGTTGTACCCATAATCCAGCAATTGGTTTCGAATCCAAAGCACTTGACCACTGAAACTTGCAGAAGCCATATACTCAACTTCAGTTGTGGAATTGGCTACCAATGCCTGTTTCTTACACTACCATGAGATTAATCTACAACCCAAAAATTGACATCCACCTATTGTAGACTTTTTGTCTAAGCTAACTCCTACATAGTCACTGTTGGAACCAAAGATCCGAACTCAACTAGGGTATGAGTAACATTGATTGATTGAAAGCAGCGGAATGATTAAGAACACAATCAACATTACTAATAAGGTTTTCTTTATTCAAAATGATAAAGAAACTAATTCAAAAACTAATAAATACAAATATACACATGCTATATTCGTGTGTCTATACTCTCATTGGAGAAGTCTTCTATGAATGGATGTCTCATAACCTTGACGCCACCCTCTTTATATAATAGAGGGAGGTTACAAGAAACCCTAACCCTAGCTTACTAACAAAGCTATCTAAAAATTACATATTAGGCCCTCATTGTTTCTTCTTTCTTCATTCCAACTTGTGGGTTTTGTAATTATCAAATCTGTAATTCCTAACAATCTTCCCCTATTTGATATTACAAAACAATCTACATCAAGAAACAATGCTAAAACATGTGATCACAAATAATAAGTCACATCATAAATCTTATAGTTGAGTCCAGATCTATGGATTCAACAAAAGCGTATGTGAGTTTTAGTCTCTTCTCCCCCATTTTGTCAAAACAAAAAGTGAGCTGAGTAAAAAATAGATGGTGGAAAAAAATGTTCCATAAATCACTAACTCCCCCTTGACGGTAGCTCCCCCTAGAATAGGGCATCAAGTGAGAAAATATTATACCTACAAAAAAAATGTTGGTAATAACATGTAATATAATCTTATATAAGACGAGAAACAAGATAGAGAGCCAAGGTACGTAAACAAAGCCTTGTAATAAAATATCAAAATGTAGTGGTATATATGCCACATACAAATTTATAACTAAGAACAAGGGTTTGTTCTTTAAAAAGACCCAAAATAAAAGTAAAGAAAAAATATAGAAAATATTATTATCATTCCTTCCATGCTTGCATAGGGGTTAATTATGGAAGTTTTGGTTAGTGATAATGTTGATGCGATCAAGCATATGGTTGAGAATGAACTTCATTTCGTCCCTTATTTCCATTGCGAGATCCCTAGTGGATTGGCAATGTTCGCAAAAGAGATAGTGAGGGAGGTGTGGGTGGATGGTCTCCGGGTAAGTTTGATTTTTGGAGTGCGGATTAGGTGGTGGAAATGTTGGTAAGTATGGATCAAAGTCCATGATGTTGGTGATTGGTGGTGGATAGGAGCCTAGATGTTCTTGTAAGGTGATGGGTGGTAGAGGTGGTGATGTTTCAAGCTCTTTGAAGAATGTATTTGGAGATGTTGGAGGTGTTGAAAAGACTAGCTCTTTTGGGTTTATCTTTGAGGCTAGTTGGGTAGATTTTGATGGTTGGGATGGAGAGGGTGGTGGACTAGATAAGGGTAGTGGAATGGTTTTCAGAGTCTTAAGGAGTTTCGCTAGGGTGATTTGAGTGTCAAGTTGAGACTCGGTAGGTGAATGTGGTGGTGAGTTTTAGGAGATGATGGAAGTGCTATATTGTAGTCATTTGGTGAAGAATAAGTAGTTGGTGATGGGCTATTTGACAATGGTTTAGCTAAGCAACAAGACTGGATGCTAATCCGTGCAGTTTTCCTAGTTTTGGGGGGTGGTGGTATTACCAAAGGTGGTAGGATGAAGTTTCGGATTTCTTAAAAAGGGTTGATTTCACTAGATGGTTCATCATTGTTTGAGGATCTTTTGGGTGACATGATGATGATTGTTTGTGAGATTGAAAGTGATGGATATGCAAGCATTTTGCAACCTCCTTTATAGAACAAATAATGCATTGAAATGAATGCTAAAACCAAAATATGGACTATAATCTAATGATTAGATATGAATTTAAGGCAAGTGATCATGATAGCACAAGCATTAAGTAACATATTCATTAGTGATAAAGATAAAATGTTGAAAATTTAAAAGTTTCAAGCCAAAATAAGAAAAGTATGAGATGAAAATGGCTAGTGTGCCACGGTTCTCACGGATCCGATCCTTCAGGGATCCGTCTAGCATAATTGCTGGGATCCGTGAAACTGGTGTTCTCAGCCAGCTAAAAATATTGTTTTTGGAAACAATAGTGCCTAGTGTGTGCCTATATAAAAACCATATGGAGTTGCGGTTATCTCGAATCTTTAAAGAAGAAAAAATAAATATAGAAGTGAAAAAGTACATATGTATATATTTACGTGAGATAACCCGAAGATTCCTTAATGCATTTTTGCTTGATTGAATGTACCCGAAAACACATATTAGTTATGTATTCCCTTTAGCATTCAAAAGACATGAGATGCAATGAAAAAGGTTTTTACTTTGTATTAATGATGAAAGAAAGAAATTTTTTGTCCTAGTCGTGAGAGTGATTTAAGGAAAACGATACGGGGAGAAATATCTTTTATAAAATATTTCGAAGAATTTCTTGTATAAACAATATCCTAAGTTTTGAAAATAAATCCCCATATTGTTTGTGAGTTGTGTGAAATAGAGATCCTAGACTCAGAAGAGAAGATAAGGCAAAAGTGTACGTACCTTGTAGAATGAAAGTATTTCAAGAAGATTATTCCGTAAGACCAAGACCTAGACGAAGCAAGTTGAATTGTTCCCGCTTCAACGGTTTGTTGAGGACGTCGGCTATGTTGTCTTCAGATGATACTTTCTCAATCGAAATGTTCTCTTTTTGAACATTGTCTCTTAAGAAGTGATGGCGGATCTCTATATGCTTGGTACGAGAATGCAACACCGGATTTTTGCTAAGATCTATAGCACCTTTGTTGTTGCATAAAATGGCAATGTCACTTAGAAGGATGTCATAGTCAACTAACGCTTGTTTCATCCATAGTGCTTGTTCGCGGAGACATATTCGGCTTCGGTTGTTGAGATGGCTAATTTCATTTGATTCTTTGAGAACCAAGATGTTAAACAACACCCCATGAAAGTGCAAACAACACTTGTACTTTTTCGGTCAACATAATCACTTGCATGGTCAGAATCTGCATATACAATAGTTTCTACCCCCGTCCCCTTGGGATACCATAATCCCAATTGAGTAGTACCCTTAATATATCTAAATATTCTTTTGACGGCTTCTAGGTGTGAAGTTTTAGGGTCTTCTTGAAACCTAGCACAAAGACATACACTAAACATGCAGTTTTGATGGCTTCTTGGTGTTATCAACGGATTCACCGTCTTCATCTTTGGTGAGTTTGGTATCGGATGACATTGGTGTTCTTATTGGTTTTGACTCTTCTAATCTGAATTTCTTTAGCATTTCTTTTATGTATTTGGATTGATTAAAGAAGATACCATCTTCTAGTTGTTTGATTAGTAGGCCAAGAAAGAAACTTAATTCTCCCATCATACTCATTTCAAACTCATCATGCATGATTCTTGAGAAATCATCACACATGTCTTGACAAGTCAATCCGAACATAATATCGTCCACGTATATTTGAACAATAATTATTTGTGACTCCTTTTTCTTTGTAAAAAGTGTATTGTCAACTAACCCCATAGTATAGCTGTTTTTTACTAAAAATGATTTGAGTCTATCATACCAAGCTTTTTGGGGCTTGTTTAAGACCATAGAGAGCTTTCTTAAGTTTGTACACGTGATTAGGTTTTTTGAAATCGACAAAGCCTAGAGGTTGAGCTACATAAACTTCTTCATTTATAAAACCATTTATAAAAGCACTTTTAACATCCATTTTAAAAAGTTTAAGATCATGAGCACAAGCATAAGCAATAAGGATTCTTATAGAATATAATCTAGCTACGGGAGCATAGGTTTCATCAAAGTCTATGCCTTCTTGTTGGTTATATCCTTGAGCAACAAGTCTAGCTTTATTTCTAGACACGATACCGTTTGCATCTAATTTGTTTTTATATACCCATTTTGTTCCGATTATGGTTTAGTTTTTAGGTGGAGGGACAAGTGTCCAAACATTGTTAGAAACAAATTGATTTAAGTCCTCTTGCATAGCCATGACCCAATTTTCATCTTTTATGGCTTCTTGAGTGTTTTTAGGTTCTATAGTTGATACAAAACAAAATAGACTACTTTGATTTTGGACTTGAGACCTTAGAGTTCTTTCATTTAATTTTCCTATAACCTTTCTATAGGATTATCTTTAGACTCTTTAACATTGATGATTTCATTGTTTAATGGTTCATCTTCTTTGTTTACATTTTCTTTAATTTCCAAGACTTCACTTTCGATTAACTCGTCATCGGCAAGAGGTAAGGTAGTTTTAGGTGGACTCTCGTCCAATTTTACATTTAAAGATTCTTCAACTTTCATGGTTTCTTTATTTAGTATTACGTATGCTTTACTATTAGGAGAATATCCTAAGAAGATACCTTTGGTTGATTTTAGATTGAATTTAGTTAAATAGTCTTTAGTGTTAAGTATAAAACATTTACTACCAAAGACTCGAAAGTGTTCTAATGAAGGCTTTTTGCCTCGTAACAACTCGTATGTAGTTTTTCCTAAGAATGGTCTAATTAAGGCTTGATTTAGTATATAGGTTGATGTGTCTACGACATTGCACCAAATTTTTTGAGGAATAGATTGCTCATTAATCATGGTGCGACTCATTTCTTGTAGGGTTCTATTTTTCCTTTCAACTACCCCATTTGATTGTGGAGTGCGAGGACCCGAGAAATTGTGGGTAATACCATTAGCATCACAAAAATCTTCGAATTGCACTTCATTATCAAATTCCCGACCATGATCCGTTCGAATTGACACAATAGGACTTCCTAGTTGTCTTTGGATTTTCTTACTTAAGATTTCAAGGTAATCAAACGTTTCATTTTTATTCTTTAAAAATTTAGTCCATGTGTACCTAGAGTAATCATCCACTATAACCAAGGTATAGAAGTTTCCTCCGTAACTTTGGATAGTGGATGGACCTAATAAATCCATATGTAGTAATTCTAGACACTTAGTTGTAGAAACCATATTTTTAGCTTTATGAGTAGCATGGACTTGTTTTCCTATGTTACAAGCATCACAAAAATGATGTTCGTATTTTAGTTTAGGTAGGTTTCTTACAAGTTCTTTAGATGATAGCGATTGAAGAAGTCGCATATTGGCGTGACCCAATCTTCGATGCCACAAGGTCAAAGTATCATTCATAGAGATAAGACAAAGTTTTTCTTTTGGTTCATTTCCAATTTTAATAACATAGACTCCATGTTTTCTAATGCCTCTTCCTATAGTAATACCATTTTTCATGATTTTACTACCGATTTTGCTAAAGAGTACGTTGCACTTTTTATCACATATTTGACCTATACTTAGTAAATTAAAGTTTAGGTTTTCTATGTGACATACGTCGTTAATGGTCAAGGATTTGTGAGAGATTGTACCTTCACCGATGATTTTGATCTTGCTATTTCCGAACACCACATTTCCTCTATTGAAGGATTCGTATGTGGAGAACAATGCTTTATTATAGGTCATATGCCTTGTGCACCCGCTATCCTTGATCCATTCGTCCGGATCCAAGTCAACTTTTAGGCACACCTAAGAAAACAATTAACTCAAAAGTTTGGTCCCCTTTTGTTCATGGGTCCATTGGTGTTATACATTTTTTTCATATGAGGCATATACGAAAATGGTGAGAAAGCATTCCAATGTGTATAGTTTTGAAATGGAAAACCATTTTGTGTATTAGGATTCCATCCCATTTGATGGTGGTTACTTCTAGGATAAATATTGTTTGGCCTTCTTATAGTTATGTTCGGTTTATAAAACGATGGACCTTTGTTTTTCATAAAACTTTGACTTTGT
The DNA here is from genome assembly GCA_022545495.1 of Chrysanthemum lavandulifolium. NCBI lineage: Eukaryota > Viridiplantae > Streptophyta > Magnoliopsida > Asterales > Asteraceae > Chrysanthemum > Chrysanthemum lavandulifolium. Next base: position 196,020,101 of record CM040242.1, read on the forward strand.
TTTAGGGGAGGTGGTTGTTTGACATTTCTAACAGTAACCTGATTTGGTTTCTTTTTGTTAACAATAACAAAATCGGTTCTAGCAGGTTCCTTTTTCAAGGGATCCGTCGGATCCGTGACTACAGTAGCTGGTTTTTCAATTGCTTTAACGAATTGTGTTTGCTTAATCTCTTTAGTTGACGCAATGTGTTCTTGAATACCTAGACCCTTTTGATTATTACCCATTTTAACACTATCAAATATTTTATCAAGGTAATTAGTACTTAGTCTAGAAATCTTAGAATCAAGATGATCAACTAACGTTTGAAGTTCTACACAAAGCTTGCATTCACTATTTACTTCTTTTCCCTTTTCTAATCTCTTTAATTTATCTTTTAGTTCAAGAACTTCCTTTTCTAAAAGTTCATTTTTGTTTTTAAAAATCTTGTTTTTGTTAATTACTTTTAGACTAATTTTGCAAAGCTTATCATATTCAAGATGTAAGGATTCATCATCTAACGATGAACTACTATAATATAGGGAGTCCGAACATACCTCGTTGGAGTCTTTTGCCATGAGACAAATTTCTTCCTTCTCTTCCTCACTCATTCCCCACAAACCACTCACGAACGCCTTTTGTTGGTCACATTTGGGACACTCACTAATGAAGTGATTTGGATCCCCGCATTTGAAACACTTGCGTTCGTCCTTCACTTTCTTGTCGTCTTTACTTTTCCGCGGCCCTTTCTTGTCTTCATAAGGTTGCTTGACATATCTTCCTTTTCTCTGAAAGAACTCCTTGAAGTCGAGTACTGCCATTGCATACTCTTCGTCCTCACTTTCCGAAGATGAGGTTTCTTCATCACTTGAGACTTTCTTGGCCTTTAAAGCAAGAGATTTATGTTTCTCTTTCTTTTCCTTTGAGACTTCGACGTCTTTAGAGAGTACGAGCTCATAAAATTTTAGGTTGCCTATGAGTTCATCGAGAGTGAGGATTGACAAGTCTTTCGATTCTTCAATGGCCATCACCTTCGGTCTCCACTTTGATGGAAGCGCCCTTAGAAATCTCCTGACATGATTACGACTAGAAAAAGACTCATCAAGTGCTTGTAATTAAGTAATAATAGTATTAAAGCTAGCAAAATAATTATCAATACTATCCTCATCCAATATTGAAAATTGTTCATATTGTTGAACAAATAAATCTATTTTTTTGTTTTTAACTTGTTGATTTCTTTGGTGTGTTACAACCTATGAATTCCAAATTTCGTTAGCGGTTTTATGCATAGAAATTCTTTCAAATTCCTTTTTGGGTAAGGCATTATATAAATCATTTTTGCCTCACTATTTTTGGAAAGCTTTTTCTTTTGGTCGTCGATGAGAGGATCATGAGAAATGTTTTATTTATTGTCGATTTTATCATCTTTTACCGTTGTTTGAAAATCACCTTCAACAATAATATACCAAAGATCAATATCTTTAGATTTCACAGAAGTTTCAAATCTATTTTTCCAATAAATAAAACTATTAGTTTCAAGTAGTGGAGGTCGTTGCGTAGATTGCCCTTCTCTATAATTTTCAAAACTCATTGTAATCGAAACGTTTTTAAAATACAATTTACTTTAAAACTTTTGTAAACCTTGCTCTTGATGCCAGTTGTGAAAAACTAGAAGGGGGGGTTGAATAGTTTTAACGATTTTAATTTAAGTTTCAAAGATTTAGATTTGATCTCATGTGAATTCGTGTGGATGGATAAATAGTATGACACAATAAGTAAAGTAAGTAAAGACACCTTCCTAGCCCTACTCCACTCCCCGAGTTCCCCACTCGAGAGTTCAAGCACTATGTCAACAAGCTCCTTCAACTTGGCGCAGAAGCCTCACAACGTCGCTTACACTTTTTCCGGTACAAAGCTAAAACCGAGTTTTTCCACGAGGTAGAACTAATCCTTTACACGACTATTACACAACAACTACGTGAAATATGAATTACAAGATCTTGCTACAGAAATCTTGTGTATGAACAAATCAATCAAGGACCCTTTGCTTGTATGACTTGTAGTATATCGTGATCTCGCATTTGTGAAGGACCTATATGAGAATCACAACAAAAGATAGAAGAACTACTAGAATGATCAAATGATCAGAGGTTAAGAGAGTGAGATAATATATGAGAGAGTTGTAAGAAGAAGAGTGAGGTACAATGAAGAAATGGCTCACTATTTATACGCACAAAAGCCTTCTGTCCCACGGTTCCAGCGGATCCCTCACCCCAGGGATCCGGCCATTGCAAAACCTGGGATCCGACAGTCTGGGTCTGAACAGTCCGGATTTTGGGTTGCAAACAGGGTTATGAGTTATAGGTTATGAGCCATAGGTCATGGACTTTGGGTCATGGGTACCCAACAAGATACAATGTATCTAGACAATGGGTCATGGGTCATGGACATTGGGTCATGGGTCATGGATAATACCTAACATGATTTCATGCATGATGTCATGCAATGGGTCATGGGTTATGGATTAGCTCCATGGGTATGGGTCATGGGTCTTGGATATTACCCATCTTATTACATATTATATTACAACAATTTATTTATTACAACATTTTATGTAAATGACCAAATGTACATACTTTGCAAAACAACATGTATTCTAATAATTTTACTTATGATAACTTTATATTTGTTATCAACAAAATATAACGAGATCGCTAAATATAAACAAACTTTTTTACGGTTTATTTGTATTAACAATACCGTATGCACTTCGTGAAATACTTTATAATAGTAAGTTTCTAGTCTAAGGTGGCGTTTGGTTCGTAAATTTTAAATTTCGGAATTTTAAATTCTAGGACATTTAAATTCTTGAGAATTTAAAGTTCTGGAATTTAAAATACCTTCTCATATTTGGTTGACAGAAATTCGTAATATTTTAAAATATGTCTATGTTTATTATGCATTTTTTTAGGGAGTGACGGATAGGGGTGTCAAAAACCCGACCCGACCCTGATTAAGCCTATTCGGGGTCAGATTACTTAGGTCAAAAAACATTATTCGGGTTATTCGGGTCAACCCGAGTAATTGAATACTAATTAGGGTCGGGTATCGGGTTGGAAATTTTTGATAACTCGGGTTCGGGTCGACCCGATTGACACGGATAAATATTTTTTATTATTTTAATATAAATTTTATAAACAATCTATTTAAACGAGTAAAAAAACATTTTTATTATATTTTACTCATATTCGGGTTGACCCGAACCCGAACAGACCCGACCCGAGTTGCACCGAGCCCGACTAACCTGAATTAAAATAAGGCCATATTCGGGTATGAAATTTTTAACATTTGAATCGACTTTGACCTGAGCCGAATTGACCCGAACCCGAAACCGAACAACCAACACCCGACTAACACCCCTAGTGACAAATTTCCTTTGATTTAAAAAAATAACAAAAACAACAAGAAAAAAAAAGTTTATAAAAAAATCCTAGTAAATTGAAGTTCCTAACTTTTTGTAGGCATTTTAATTCTCTCCATTTTGGCAATTCGTGAAATTTTAAATTCCCTCATTTAAGATACCAAACACGATATTTGAAGGAAATTAAAATGCAAAAGCTATGAAATTAAATGCCCCCAATATGCCCCAACCAAATTATATTGTTGAAAACTTAGCCCTAAGTTTCTTTTTGCTTGTACATAGATGGCATCAGGGGCGGTACTACTTGAGGCGGTCTTGGCAATGCCCACAAGCCTTTTTACGACAAGGTAGTTTTTTTTTTTGAGAAGATGACTAGTTTTCAATTTTCCTCCAAAAAATTATAAATAAAAGAAAAGTTCAATAAAGAGATTGTTTTGGCCCAATTGCTTTGTACGCTGTGTTGCTACACAGATGATTAGGTATTCTAGATTTGTCTCTTCGCTACTCAAGTTCTCACTTTTTCGTTATTTCTAATTGTTTCTTTTTCCCCATTCAAAGAAAAAAAATTAAAAGCTTGAATGGCATCATAAAGAAATTTTTCTTTAAGTTTTTTTCCCAGAAAATGAACTCTGTTAATTTAGAGTATTTAGTAAACTCGTATTATTACCAAAGGGCTTGTGTCCAATGATCCTCTTTTGTGTGTGAGAAGCTCCTAACCAAATAATTGTAGGTTCAAGTCCCGCTTTGGACATGTGAAAAAATTTGTGGTTGAATATTTTGAGATAGTTAATTGTCGTTCTTAAAAAAAAAAAAAAAAAAAAAAAAAAAAAAAACTTTTATGTTTAGAACTCCGCAATGTTGAAACTTGAAACCATTAAAAGCCTTCTAAGATTGTATATATATCATCGATATATATATATATATTTAACTACATATAAAGAGAAAATCGTTAAAGTGAAATGTTGAATTGTTGAAAAAATAATCAAGCTTTGAAATCTTGAAATTTAAGAAAACTATTTTTGGCAATATTGAATCTATACTACAAATACTACAAACGCTTATCAGTACATGGTTCAAATTCAATTCACTACATGGCTGACTTAATCTATCTATCGGAATTGAAACCAATTTAGGGAACACAGTATGTTTATATAATCACACGGTTGACTTTGTTATTATTCACTATAAACTTATATGATTTCATAAAATAAATATGGCAGCATAACTAGGCATGTTCATTCGTAAAACTGGAGTTAGAAACTTATATGATTTCGTGAGTTGAAACTTATCAAACTAAATACAGCACTGATTTGATAAGTGCTTATATAAATAACCATAATCATATGCCATTCATTTGAAATGGAAGGGAAAAATCAAAGAAATATTGATGATGATGATGATCTTGAGGCTAGAAATGCTTTTCTTTATTATTATAATATATAGTATCATTTTACATTTTTTAGCTTATTTTTAATCAAAAACTATTGATGACATCTAATCTCTCCTTTTATTGTTTGTTTTTATAGAGCTCGGCTCTTTTGAAACCCTACATAAAAGTACTTCTAAGATCAATGAATTACATACATGAGACATGGAGTAGAGTGCGATTTTAGGGTTTAACAATGGCGGAGGTGGCATCGGCGGGTGGTGGATATTCACCGAAGAAATAGAAAACTTCGAAGAAGAAGAAGAAGAAGTCCATCGCCATAGCCATGGAGATGAAGGATGTAACACCCCCAAAATTTCATAATCACAGCGGAAGACTAATTTGGGGTATTACGTAGAGGATCACAGTCATAATCATAGAAAACGAATCAAAAGAGACGTTTTTAAAAGTTATTATCTATTCAATTCAAATACAAAAGCGTTTCCAATGTTTTGCAAAATAAAAATGACAATAGTGTTTGTGATGACTGATAAATTTATGTTTACACCAATGACGCATGGTCAAAATGCCCACTTCGTGCCTTCATTTCCTGCTTCAATTACCTGAGATAAACATGCTAAAAGTCAAAAAAATTGTTGAGTGAATCCATAGTGTTTGTATTAAATATCATTTGAACACAAGGTGAAATCATTCAAATAAATCAATATGTATATTGCCATAAGTCTCATGAACTCAACATTAACGTGTGTGTTAATATAAGGGTGCCCTCGGGGTAGGAGCTTGTCGTTCTCCTAGTATAAGTCAAATAATGTGTATTTGGCTATCAATCTGGCTAACACAAGGTTATTTATCCAGCTAGCTCAAATGGGTTGTCAATTCCCAATAGATCTATTCACAGTATTCGCGTTCACTCGCAAGTGACTAAGGTTCATGATAAGAGGGGCTTTATAGGGGCAACAGTGTGTCTTATGCAATAACATTCAGGATAGCATTCATAAAAATACTTGTATTCTGTTTGTAGCATGTATCTCCCCAAGGGTTTGTAAAACATATATATGTGGGACTATGAACTCACCTTGGTTGGGGGTAAGTGTGGATAAGCAAACGATATCAAGTGCAATAAGGAAACGGCTCCAACACACAACCTGAATAATAATGAATCACTCATGTTTTTTCCTTTATAGGTATTCGATATGCCTAAAATTCTTAAAACGCAAAAATAATGTTTGGCGATCTCTTTAGTGTAGACTTCATGTATCATCAGTGTGGGTGTGTAAATTCATATTATTATTGTGTGTACCTTCAAGTTACGAGAAGTTTACATTTTTGACTTTTACGGGGAATATTTACATTTTTAGTCCCTGTACTTTGGTATATTTACACTTTGGGCTCAAGTAATCAAATATGTTTATTATCATAAATGATTTCCTATTATTTACCATTTTTCCCTTCAAGTTATCAAAATGACAGTTTTGATATACATTTATGAAACGTTACACATTTAGTCCTTGAATCTTAATATAATTACATTTTTAACTTTAATTATCAAAAAGGACCTTTTATCACCCTTGGTTATTTAATATTTCCTTCCCATCCTTAAATTACCATTTTGACAGTTTTGACACCCTTTTAGGAATATTTACAAGATTAGTCCTTTAACTTTACAAATTTACACTTTTAGTCCTTTGTAAATAAAATGTGATATTCTAGTACTCATAGTATCAAAATAGTCAATAATTATCCTTAGTTTACTGAAAATATTATTTCAACATCAACTTTATCAAGTTGACAGTTTTAGTCCTTGTATTTACACATTTTGCAAAAATAGTCCTTTTCCATTTCAAATGTACATTTCAAGTCCATGTACTTCTAAATTTACATTTTTGAGTAAAAAACATCCATGTATTCTGTTTATACCCTTAGTTTACTGATTTGACAGTTTTAACCCTTAGGTTTTAATATTTACATATTCGACCCTTCAACTTTACAAAATTTGGATTTTTGGTCCAAATACACATTTAGCTTATGTTATCATTTCTTTTAGCTTATCACACTCCCAGAAGCTTAGTCAAGCTTGTGTGAGCTTATTTAGCCACTTAACGTGAGTTTTTAGCTTATTTTATGCTTAATGGGCTTTAACAAACTGTTAAGGCCCATTAAGTGTTTAATGGGCCCATTGGATTTGGGGCTTTGGGGATTGTTTTATGAGCTTATTAAGGACTTATTCTAATTTACAAATCAGCTTATGCATAGCTTAAAACAAAACTGCTTATTTAAAGCTTATGGGCTTTAGGCCTGTTAAGGGTGCTTAGGAGTTTTGAAAATCTAAGCGAGTGAGCCGAGATTTGAGCTTGTAAAAGCTATCAAACGAGCTTGTTAGGGTTATTCTTTGGTATCTCCTGTTAGTCTAGAGTATAGAGAAACATGTTATACAATTTATTTGGTATGGTGTACGTGTGGATAAAGTTTTACAATGCCATTTTAAATGACAAAATCCATTTTGGGAAGTGTTAGGATTTAGTAAATCCAGTTATTAAAGAGTCGGTCACCTCAAGTATATGTAATCGTTAGAAAGCTCGTAGTCGTAGATTATTTAATGTTTAGTAGTATTTAGTTATGTAACACCGTGGAGGACGGACGGGTCTTTACCCACTGTATGCCTGATCCACAGCCCGTAGTTGGCGATTTGTGTAAGACTATATATAATCTCTACCTCCCAAGGTAGAGAGTTGGAGCTCATAATAATACTTTCATTTTCTCTTACTAAGTTCCCAAACCTCTAACTATTTCTCTCTCTAAAACCTTGAATTATACGCCTAATTGTAATCATGTTATGATGTGTTTGTGAAATCCAATATGTTACAAATGGTATCAAGAGCCATGGTTTGATCATCTCTCTTACATATCCTTGGATTTCTTGTGGTTTTAGATGGTTTTTGAGTTTGAAAAAGTTTAGTGGTTTTTGCATCATTTAGATCATTTCTTGTGTTAAAGTTTGAATTTTGGGTGTACTTTTGTGTTTAGAATCATTGTAAGTGCTTGGGTTTTGATTTGGAAAGCTTGAATCATTGTGGTTGTGCTTTTTTTGGATTGAAAAGTGTGTTTTTGAAGTTTTTCTTGCTAGCGACTTGACTCTCGTAGTGTTTTTCTTCGTAGCGACTTGCTTGATGGTTGTTAGCGAGTTGTAGTGTTAATTGTTAGCGACTTGAGCCTAGCGACTTGTCTATTGAGACAAGCCGACAAAGCAGTACAAGTTAGTGGATTCTCCACTACGACTAGCGACTTAGTTAGGTTAGCGACTTGCTTTCAATTTTGTTAGCGACTTGTACTTTATATTCTCGTGACTTGATATTAGCGACTTGGATCTTAGCGAGTTGTTCTTTAGCAACTTATTTGTTTAGCGATTTGGTATTATAGCGACTTGTGTCCGTGACTTGGGTCTTAGCGACTTGGGTTTAGCGACTTGGTTAATTTTGTTTCTAATACGGTTTCTCTTGATTTAGTAAAATCCGTGAAAGAATCTATTTCCGGTTTAATCATAGAGTTATAAAATCCCGTGAAATCTGTAAACATGTCTACCAACGTGCCTACAATCATCTCTCATGGCGAGGGCGTTCAAGCAATGGTTCGGACACTCGTCCTCCATGCTAGCAGGCCGACTATGACTCATGGGCTCAACGAATTCGGTTGTATTGTCTTGGAAAGGAAAATGGAGTCAACATTCTCAAGTCTATTGATGAAGGACCGTGTCGATTGAGACTACAAGAGACATAATTGATACTGATGCAGATGGAACCATGATCTTTGGATTGGACAGAACAAAGCCGTATGATGAGCTCAGTGATAAGGAGAAAAAGAAATCCATGTTGATATCAGGGCTTCAAACATTATACTTCAAGGTCTTCCAAAAGATATCTACAAGCTTATCAATCACAACATTGAAGCAAAGGCTATTTGGGATAATGTCAAGATGCTTCTCTCGAGTTCTGAATTAACTAAGGAAGACAGAGAATCACAGCTGTATGATGAATTTGAGCACTTCAAGATGAAACCAGAAGAGAGTATCTATGAGTATTACGTGAGATTCCACAAACTTGTGAATGATATGAGGAATATCAAAATGACTATGCCAAATATTCAGCTGAACTCAAAGTTTGTGAACAACATGAATCATGAATGGCACAAGTTTGTCACCTCTATGAAGCTAACGAACGGATTGAAAAACACCAACTATGAGCAACTGTATGCCTTCCTTCTTCAGAATGAGAGACATGCTATGTTTGAAAAAAAGATTCTTGAACAGTTCAAAACCAACCAGGGAGAAACAAGCTCATCAAATGATTCAACAGCGTTCTACACCAATGTTGGTATTACCACCAAAGCTTCTCAAGTCATACCCATGGGTAATGGTAATTACAAGCTCATCCCTGATCCAGGATATAAGCCTCCCGACTCAAACACACTCATGGAAAACTTCATCAATCAACTGTCTCTCATGGTTAGTCAGAACATGAACTCTCTCCCACACACCAACAATAACCTCATAATAGCATCCAATCCACACAATCAAGCTATTGTTAGAGATGGGAAGGTTATGGTGCAACCAGTTCAAGAAAGGCAGCATGAATAGGGAAGAGGTAGAGTTGGTAGAGGATATGTAGCAAATCAGAATCATGGAAGGAATCCAAATCAAGGACAAGCAAAGATAGTCAAATGCTACAACTGTGGTGGTGAGGAACATATTGCTAGGAACTGCGCATTTCCAAACGTCCACGAATCTGCGTAATACTTGAGACAAGATGTTGCTTGTGCAAGCTTAGGATAATGGAGCGACTTTGGATGAAGAGGTTATTTTTTCTTCTTTGAAGGAAATGCGGAACATATGATCTTGATGTTGATGAGCGACCAATTCGGGATATAGGTCATAATCATCGAATGCCTTTCAAGTAGTCGACGTGATGCATTTGACTCGATGTCGATGATGAACCTCTTGCTCAAACAATCTTCATGGCTAGCATCTCACCTATGGTCTCTCCAAAGGTCTCTTCACCACAACAAGTTGGTCCATCCAAAGATTCAATCATTTGAGGTATTAAAACTATATGATGAAGTTGATGAGCAAAGATGCATAATAAAGTACAATCTCTTGAAACTTATGAATCGGATATTGATGATGAGGGTAATAGCAATATTGTCCCATATGATCAATATGTGAAGCAAAGTGAAAGTGAGATTGCACCAAGTAATGCATCTTCCGCATCAATGATGACTATGTTTTGATGAATACACCGCATGTACCCTAATGATTCTCATTATCTCGAATCGAATGCCTATAAAGAACAAGTTGCTATTTATGAACAACGTGCTAAGTTTGAGTTAACCACCCGTGAGCGGAAATGGATGACCAAATGCGTACAATTATTAGAAAAGTAATTTTAGAGAAGAAGTATTAAAACAAGAGTTAAACTCCTTACAAGAAAAGCTTTCTAAAGCGCTAAGCAAAAACAAGAACTTCAAGAAAATGTTAAATGCTTAAGCAAGAATTCAATGCTAAGGAATCAAAAATTTTGAATGATTTTCCAATCTAAAACTTTGAAAAACAAGCTTGAAAATAAGTTATGCGTACAAAGGAATACCATTGATTGCTCACTTGATCACTAAGCATAGAGTCTTAAGCGATAAGCATAGCATTCCCTTGTTGAGTAACCTAATCACGAGGTAATTAAAAAGGCTAGAGCTGCTCATAAGGTACTTTATGATGGTAATGAAATCCTTAAGCCTAGGCGAAACCTAGTTCTTGTTGAGTGCAGAGGAAGATAAAAATCGATGAAGTCACTAGGAGAAAATGAATAAGAAGCTAGAAGATCACGAGTGTAAAATGAATAATATAACGATCAAACCCCATGATTACACTCGGAAAATTGGATATCCTTAAACAAGTTTAAGCCTCGAGACTCTATTAACCCCCAACAAGTGTTCGGAAAAGGATATGGATATGTAAAAGTGAAAATCTTGTTGAAAAGAATCCCCTTGTAGGAAATTCCTCAAGCAACCTGTATCCTCCTAATACACCAATGCATTTAGTTCTAGATCTATTGCCACTAATAGCAAGACCTTAATCGGCATGTATGTTGTTTATCGCTTGTTTGTTGATTTTGAGAAAACGTGTAAGAAGAGAATCACACCTACGGGATAATCGAGGGGAAAGGGTTTTGAGCAAACTAAAGAATGTTATTTAACCGAGGTCATGCCTTTCTTGAAACAATTAAAAGGTCAATTTGAGAGTCTTCAAAAGGGATAAATTCGGATATTAAAGAAATGGAAAAGGAATTTGATACAATGATAGTTGAGGTCAATGATTATGAACAGGAACTCAAATATAATGAAGTTGAAAGGAAGAACTTGCATATCTTAAATGAGAATTTGATTTCGAGTTGTGTTGCTCAAGATGTGTTTTATCTTGTTACTAAGCACTCAATTCTCGCTTCTCGATTTCATGAATTATCTATTGCATTGAAAGTTTCCCATGATCGTGTCATTGAGCTTGAAAACAAAACTCGAAACTAAATGAGAAAATTGATCGGTGATCACGATAATTTGGTAAAACATCTTTCTAAACTAGAACTTGAACATTTTGATTTGCAACTAAAATATCAACATCTTAAAGAAAATGTCAAAATCAAATATCAAGACATCCTCGGATGTTCCGAGTTTGATCTGATTTTCGGATAAACAAACGTGACGAATGATTCAAGCTCATTGTAACACGATCGAGAAAATGAAGGCCCAAATTTCACAATTAAAGGTGAAAAGAACAATGTGTTGGGTCCCAAATGCCTCCTCCTTTAGATTCTCGGTGTTCTCAAACGTTTCATCTTCAAAACTTGGTTAATGTTTTCACAAAGAAAATGAGAGTTTTCTAGAAGAAAATGAAAAGGTTAAGCGACACTTTAAAGAGTTATATGATTCAATGAAAGTCACTCGTGACAAGAACAACGAAAAATAACGTCTTTACAAAAGAGATTAAGAATCGAGGAGACAGGAAAAAGAGCGCCACTTGTTTTTAATGAGAACGTTGAATTAAAATCATCTGATTGCAAATATCTGCGGTATTAAATACATTCCTCCTCATCTTATGAATAATGAACTTGTGTTTCATAACTACTTCGCTCACCTTAAGGATAGTCTAGAATGTCTCTGTGAGATTGTGGAAGAGGATTTCATTAATAAACCTCTTGATAGAGAAATTAGGTTTGCTTGCATTCAGGCCAAATGATCTCAGGAGCTGCTAGAATGTTTAACTGCAACATGTCCTAAATCCTTAGGTGTGAAAGGTAAAGTTGTGATGCCTTGTTCTATGACTAGTGCCAAGTATACAAACCATTCTATGCCCAGTAATATGAAAGTGAAATCTAAGGTGCCTTCTAGTAGTTCAGATCCTTGCACGTCCTAGTTCGGGAATGCAAAGGTAGCTCAACCAACTAATGTTCCCATAATTCCCTCTACAGAGTAATCGGTGACATAAAAGCAAGCGGTCAAAGCCTCCAGGCAATACCAAGCAAGATAGGACCTCATAAGCTAAGAATGTGCATTGGAAGAGAGTGAAAACCATCCTAGGAACATTAAGTTTGAATTGAATAAAATGAATCGTGTTGATTCTAGTATTAGTGATAAGCGTCTTGTAATTAATTGAATTACGCTACTATTTGCAAACCATGTATCGATGATTGCTTGAATTACTACTAATCATGAATGTGGTATGAATGATTTGATTAATCTTTGTTAAATGCCCCGTTAAAATTGTTAATGTTAAAAATCAAGCTAAGAAGGCTAAAAGGCAAAGGCGAAAGAAAGATAGAAAACCGTGGAAACCCACAGGAGAAAATTTAGTAACATAGGTTATCAATGGATACCTACCGGCGTAAGATTAATGAGTTGTGCCCTAAATTTGCTAAGTCAATGCCCACTAGAAAATGGATGCCTCTTGGTAGAACTATTCCTTAAGAAGTGAACATACTTTGAATAGGTCAAATAAGGACACTAGCATGCATCTATTTCTGCGATTCCATTGTTTCTACTTCCGATGTGGGTGTTCCAATCATCATTACTAACCAAATGGAACCCATTCTTGCATGGGATCCCAATTATCCGATTATCCATTCTTGTTTGTGTTCAACTGCGGATCGTTCAAATCGTTACGTGGTACCGGACTCAGTTTGTTCCAAGCATATGACCGGAGATCGCTCATGCTCATGAACTTCGTGAGTAAATTCATCGGGACTGTTAGATTCGGGAACGACCATTTTGGAGCAATTATGGGTTATGGAGACTATGTTGTTGGGAAAAGTGTAATCTCCCGGGTATATTATGTTGAAGGTCTTGGTCATAACTTGTTTTCTGTTGGTCAATTCTGTGATTCCGATCTAGAAGTGGCATTTAGAAAACATACTTGTTTTGTTAGAGAACTCGATGGTGTGGAATTGTTAAGAGGAACTCGTGGTTCAAATCTATACACCATCTCTATCGAAGACATGATGCGCCCCTCTCCAATCGCTTGTTGTCAAAGGCTTCGAAAACTAAATCATGGTTATGGCATCGTCGTCTCAATCACTTAAACTTGGCACCATTAATAACCTCTCCGAGAAAGGATCTTGTCGAGGCTTACCCAGTTAAAATATGAAAAGATCATCTTTGTTCGACTTGCCAATTGGGAAAAACCACGAAATATGCCCACAAACCACAAAGTCAAGAATGGAAGTTCTTCATACCCTTCATATGGATTTATGCGGACCAATGAGAGTGCAAACGATAAATGGGAAGAAATATATTCTAGTCGTTGTTGATGACTACTCTCGATTTACTTGGGTAAAGTTTTTGAGGACAAAGGATGAAACTCGGATGTCATCATCAAACTTATCAAACGACTTGAGTTCGACTCAACAATCTGTTAGAATTGTTCGAGCAGACAATGGCACGAGTTTGTTAACAAAGACTTAATTCGCTTTATGAAAGTGTTGGAATCACCATCAAAGAAGTGTTCCACGAACTCCTCAACGAACGGTGTAGTTGAAAGACGAAATTGAACTCTTGTGGAAGCCGCAAGAACAATGCTAATTTATTCAAAGGTTCCAATGTTTCTATGGGCTGAAGCCATGGCCACTGCTTGCTACACCAAAAATCATTCCCTTATACACCTCTCATGGAAAAACTCCATATGAACTTGTCCATAAACGAAAACCTGATCTATCCTACCTTCGTGTGTTTGGTACTTTGTGCTATCCAATGAATGACGGTCAAGATTTAGGCAAATTAAGAGAAAAGGCAGATATTGGAGTTTTTGTTGGTTATGCACCTAACAAGAAGGGTTACCGAATCTACAACAAAAGAACTCGAGATATCATGGAAACTATTCACGTCACGCTCGATGAGTCGTCCGCAAATGGCTCCGGGACAATCCAGCTTTGGACCCGCATTTCAATCTTCATCAAGTAGTCCTATCGCCTACCCTTGTTTCAAATCCTCACCAACAACTCCTTATGTACCTTCTTCGAAGATGATTTGAAAAATTATTTGATCCTATGTTTGATGAACACTATGAGCCAAGTGCAAATGATATGTCAATTCCATTAAAAGAGGCTGCTTCTATCGCTGTCAATGAAGTTAACCCGTCAGTTTCAATCTGTCTCATCAACAATTCATCAATCATCGAATGTACATCATGTAATTGTTTCTGGCACCCTTGATGAAGTTAATCCCTTTGCTACTCCCAAAGATGCTCCATTTGAAAACATATTTGCTCCTGAATCATCATCAGAACAACCTTCATCAGGAGATATCAACTCTGCTACTTCAGTTCCTCAACAACAACCACATGAATACCTTAAAAAATGGACACATGATCATCTATTGGACAACATCATTGGAAACCCCTCTCGTCCAGTATCCACACGGAAACAACTTGCAACCAATGCCTTATGGTGCTTCTTCAACTCCGTACTCTCTAAGGTCGAACCAAAAGATGTTAAACCGCCATGAATGAAGACAATGGTTCAATGCCATGCAAGAAGAAATTCATGAGTTTGATCGACTAGATGTATGGGAATTAGTACCGCTCACGATTGTGCTATGATTATTGCTCTAAATGGATCTTCAAAGTAAAACTTGATGAGCATTGTGATGTTTTAAAGAACAAGGCTAGATTGGTTGCAAAAGGATATCGTCAAGAGGAGGGATTGACTTTGAAGAATCATTTGCTCCAGTTGCTCGTATCGAGGCAATCGTAATCTTCTTGGCTAATGCTTGCAAGTAAGAACATGGTAGTCCATCGATGGATGTCAAGACGGCTTTTCTTAACGGAGATCCGAAAGAAGTCATTTACGCCACCAACTGAAGGCTTTGTGAATCCGAGCATCCTACTCACGCCTATCATTTGAAGAAGGCTCTTTATGGTTTGAAGCAAGCTCCAAGGGCATGGTATGATACGCTATCAAAGTTTCTTCTATCTACCGGATTCAAAGAAAGGAGCAGATTGATCCGAGATTGTTCACCGTAAAGTTAGGCAAACATTTAATTCACGCTCAAATATATGTTGATGATATTATCTTTGCCTCGACTGACCCCAATGAATGTGACCGTTTTTTAAATGAAATGGGTTCTAAATTTCAAATGTCAATGATGGGACAAATGTCATTTTTCTTGGGATTACAAATTTTACAAAGTCCAGTAGGCATTTTCATAAATCAATCTAAATATGCAAATGAGATTTTAAAGAAATTTGGATTTGATTCTAGTGACCTGTTGACACTCCCATGATAGAGCGTACTAAACCGGATGAGGACCACTCGGGATCATGGTAGACCAAACGAAATATCGTAGTATGATTGGATCCTCGATGTACCTCACGACCAAGAGACCGATATCTGTTCGGTGTTTGCATGTGTGCTAGATATCGCTAAGCCTACCAAAAAGCACCTTGAAGCGGTTAAACGGGTCTTCGATATCTCCAAGGAACCATCAATATGGGACTTTGGTACCAAGGACACCGTATGTCACTAACGACCTATGCGATGCCGATCATGCGGATGTCAAGATACATGTCGGCACGTCTGAGGTGCTCGGTTTTGGGTGATAAGCTTGTGAGTCGGTCTTCAAAGAAACAAATGTGTACTTCTATTTCTCTACAGATGTTGAATACATAGCCATGTCATCTTGTTGTGCTCAAATCCTATGGATGAGATCCCAATTATCGACTATGGATTTGAATTCAACAAAATCCTCTCGCTTCGTGATAATAAAGTACCATTGCTCTCTCATGCAACAACGTTCAACACTCAAGAGCAAAGCACATCGACATTCGACATCATTTCATCGAGGAGCAAGTAGAAAACGGTGTGGTGGAACTCTATTTTGTGAGGATCGAATACCGCTAGCGACATCTTCACCAAAGCTCTTCCTAGAGAACGTTTTGAGTTTATCCTCCACGACTTGGTCTAAAGAGTCTTCAACCGGAAACATTCAAACGTCTTCAAGAGGAAGACGAGGAGTAAAGGTCTTTCTTCATCCATCTCCTATAAATATTTATTTGAAAAGTAAAATACAAAATTACAAAACCTTCAAAAAGCAAATACAAAAATATAAAACTTTCAAAACCCATAAAAAATTTGAAAATTCTTGAAAAATTTCAAAAAATATTGTCATTTTGCGATGTTTTTCTCGATTCAATAATATCTACGGTCTTTGTGCTGTCATTTAAAGAATGACACGGGACTTTAGATATTGTTCGAATGTTTAAAAAAAATCAAAAAATCAAAAAATCAAAATATATTTTTGAGAGAAAGTGAAACTATGGTTTATTGTCATTTCAGGCAGTAACCCGTTTTTCAAAGAAAGAACAGAGCCATGCTTTATATTGTTTTTCAAATCTCATGCTCTGATTCTATAAACAATTACTTACTATCTAATGAAAACTAATTGCTTTGAAAAATAACTCGAACTCTATTTTTGTAAATCATCTGGACTTAATGTTTGTCAAAAATATCTATCTTTCAATCAACAACTTATGTCATTGATTGAGGGGGAGAATGATTTCAATTAAATCAAAAGGCTATTCGTCATACAATTGTTTTCAAAAAATAATCATGCATGTTTAATCAATGTAGTGTAAAGTCTCAAAATCCGATCCTTATCAGTTAAAATGTTTTCATAATCAAGTCACTATTCTCCTCAAAAGCTTTCAAAAATCAATTTAAATCTACTGAGATCACAAATCTCAAATGATTTGAAATTGTGATCGGGGGAGAATTTGTGATTTAAATTGGATTTAAACTGATAATTCGATAAATGGTTTCATAAGTGTTTAGCTAGCTTTCCTCCCCACATGTGCCAAACGATTTCAAATTTTCCATGCATATGTTGAGGGGGAGCATCTTTTTAAACCACAAAGAATTGAAACGTGATTGATTTGTCTCTAAGTGCAGGTTCCTTCTAGTATGTGCAAAACTATTTCAAACCTCGAGGCACATATTGAGGGGGAGCAAACTTATGAAAACCTCATCCTTCCCCAACATGCTTTATCTACTTGATTTGATCAGGGAAGTGATGTTGATATCTTTTATAAAATGGTAATCAAAGAAGTTAATTCTTCCTCTTGCCTTCGTGTGCTAAAACGATTTCGAATACATGATGCACATGTTGAGGGGGAGCTCTTTTTTCTAAAAATATTAAAAATAATTCAGGTACAAAATGCTTTGATAATATATCACAAGTATCTGGATTGATTTTCAAATGGTTTTCAATTGGTTCCAATGGCAGATGAACAATACCAAATAGACCGACCAAATTTACTTTATGTATGGTGGTATAAGGATGATAAGGTTAGGTATTTGTTCCCATGATTCGCGAGAATCGGAGGGATCTACCGTGGACAATCCACTAGATAGTGTAGAAGTCCTTAGGTATGATGAAAAAAGGAGAAAAGTGAGATATGGGAAGAGTGCGGATCGAGACCGAGCTAGTCTTCGGAATAAACCCAACAAGGTTCTAGTTATGAAGTCTCGGTAAGCAATCAAGGGTTGAAGAATGAAAAGAATTGAATGAGAAAAGGGTGAAAATAAATAGCCCTCCATTTAGTCAACCTTAGGGCGTAAACCGGTTCAATTCATATACTCTTGGTGGTTACCAAGGTAACATCGGTATTGAAGACAAGACGTCATGGACCCATGGACGCACTGCACTACAACTTCCCAAACCACTCAAGTTCCTCTTAAAAGGGCTTGTTTCATTCTCACAGGAAACCTACATAATCTATCGACTTTCTCTTAGAGATTGTTGATATTGAAGAAGGAGACCTTCTCCCTAGTCTCCGACATAGGAACCAAATGTGCACTATTGAGTCTAGAGCCAAGAGATCATCATATAAATCTCTTTAGGACATCACAATGAAGACTCTCTGCTTTGCACAATGTGGAAAGAGAGATTATATCTTATGAGTCCCACGCATTATCCTTGTGGTATTGCTGAACATCCGAGTGATATGCAAACATATTCACAATGAAGACGGAAAGCCTTCGAGCCAACATCAAACAAGCTCTGGTAGGTGGCATGTGAGATCTATCCAATAGATCAACCATGTGACAACTGAACAAAAACAATGGGGCGATTCAATCTTTTGAATCAATCGTGGTTCAGGTTATGGATTAACGGATACCTTTGAAAAACCGATCGTTGTGCTTAAAAACTCTTTTCTTTAGAACATCGACTGTGTACTAATACTTCAAAATAAAAGGTGTTTATGATTGATAATTGATTTTCATTAAAATCTTCGTTGTATTGCAAAAAATTTCTATTAAGCGGTACACGATTTTTTCAAATCTCTTTTCATCAATCGGTGAATCTTAATTATTTGGTTCGCTCACTCCGTGTTGTCTTCTTTGAGACATTCGGTTTGAGAACGGCTAGAGCATTGAAACCCTATCAAGGAAATTCTTCGAATTATACCGATCACATGCGATTTGTACCGATCAACGGGAACCGTAGGTCGTGTACCTCAATTCCATGAAAGTGATCAAAGACACTTTTGCGCTTTATTGCTAATCACTTGTATGCGTGTATGCCCGACGCTTGCGGTGATAAGAATGAAGCGGTCAATCCATAGCCGCATGCTCACACAACACATTCATTTCTAAAGAAATCATGATAAGTGCATCAATGACTCGATATTTTCACTCCATGCTTACTACTGTCTGTGCAAATATCATGAATCAACTAAAGCTTCCGCTACTACGATAAGAAGAAATCATGATCCAGAATGTGAGCATGTCGGTCCAAATGTCACAACATCACATAATACCAACACCACAAAGGAAGAGTCTGAGATTTATGTTAGTTGATGATCTCAAAGCTGGCTCAAAACTCATTATCACGTGGATCAGTTAAAGATCTCCAGTTGGATTAACCAAACATGCAATAATGAAGAATCAATGACTATGAGCTACAGATCAAAGAACATTAACAAGAATCCAAGAAAAATCTAATTGTAATATCTGTTTGTATTTTATGTATTTTTGAGGTGACCTCCCTTAGGAGGAGATTGTTAGGATTTAGTAAATCCAGTTATTAAAGAGTCGGTCACCTCAAGTATATGTAATCATTAGAAAGCTCGTAGTCGTAGATTATTTAATGTTTAGTAGTATTTAGTTATGTAACACCGTGGAGGACGGACGGTCTTTACCCACCGTATGCCCGATCCACACCGTAGGTGGCGATTTGTGTAAGACTATATATACTCTCTACCTCCCAAGGTAGAGAGTTGGAGCTCATAATAATACTTTTATTTTCTCTCACTAAGTTCCCAAACCTATAACAATTTCTCTCTCTAAAACCTTGAATTATACGCCTAATTGTGATCATGTTATGATGTGTTTGTGAAATCCAATATGTTACAGATATACTTGCCAGTTTTGTGGGTTGTTCCAAGGGACATAAGAAACGTGTGATATTAAGTGGTTAGATGTTAACATGAGTGTATAACATATGTTTAGACTCATTCATGGTTATAGAGGGATTTAAGTTAGCACATTTGTGTTCTTTATACTTAACGAGATATATGAATAAAATAGGGCAAGCTTAGCGTGACCATACATGTTACATGATATACTAAATGTTAGGAAAATTGACTAAGTGTTTAGAGTTACTTACTACACCTTTAAAAAGGTGGGTAGAATTAGGTCGTGTTACGTGGGGGAGGACACAAGAGCTTGTCACTCGTTAGTATGCACTACTAGGACTTGGGTGAGAATTTGAGGAGGGTTGAGCACGCTTGGAACTAGACCTTGACCTTCTCGTTAGATTCACAGGAAACCAAGAGAGTTTGTTTGTGAGTTAAGTGTTTGTACGTGTAGTATATGTTGCATGGGGTTGTATATATTCAACTTGGGTGAGATAGGGACAATTTAGGGAGGCAAAAGGAATTTCGAAGAGGATAAAGGATGAGGGGGGAAGTAGTATAGGTACTAGAGGTACTTGAGTGATTTACAAATTGAGTTACAAGTGTATATATTCTAGTTTGGAGAGAGTGACGAGGCCAAGGGTCTAGAAACCGACTCATGTGTTTATTTCGTGTACTAGGAGTCTCAAAGGAACAAGTAAGGTCATGTGGGTTGTTTTTGAATGGTACAAACGAGCATACGATGGGTGTGCTTGAGCTAGAACTCCAATGGGTCCAAAACGACTATTAACGTGACTAAATAATGAGATAGGGCTCGTTTGAGGTTCAAAGGGACATGTGAGATATGTATCATACTTAGAAAGCCATTTGAAAGTGTTTAGGACAAGTTAGAACTCATAAAAATCGTTTTGGAAAACTTTTGATCAAGTTTGGATTGTTTGAGAAATGAGTGAACCCGTTAAGCTTTGACCTTCGTTCACTATTTATATATACGTATATATTAAGTATTTTGGTTGATCATGATTCTTTGGAGTGTGAACAATTGAGTGGTGCATTTTACTTCATATGTTATGTGTACGGATTTGAAATAAACAACTCAAAGTAAACGTATATATCTAGCGTATAAGTTGAGCTTATAAATGTAAATGGGCTTTTGTTGGGCTTGTGAATTGGTTAAGCCCATTTGTATCTTATTAGGGTCCGTTTGGCGTTAAATGGGCTTAGTGTTGGGCTAAGAGTGTTAGTTAGGCCCAGGTGTGTTAATGGGCTCAAGTTGATGTTGTAGGCCCAATAAGAGAAATGTAGGACCCGGGGGGAGGGGGGTTGTGAGTGTGTTGTGTTGTTGTGGTGATCAAAACGATATCCAGGTTTGATTTGTACATGATCTAAAATATCATGGTGTGTGTGTGAGCTCGTTCCAAGGAAAATGTGAATCAAATAACATATACTGATTCGTTGTTGCACAGTATAAACAAAAGTTTTAAATTTTGCCTAAAAATGGGTGTGTGAATGGTAGTACGTAATTAATCCTTAATTAACGTTTATTAATAACTAGAAGTTTTTACAGGATGTTACAAAGGAAGCGATAGAAGAGACAACCGGTTAGAGGCATAAGATACCGCGACCACAAAAGCTATATCAAAGAGTGTAACGAAACTAGATTAGATGTTTTATTGTTTGATCTACAAAACATGTTTAATCATGGACATGAAAAAGAAAGAACGATGAATTTAGAAACATTAGGTGGTCCGGTTTGCAAGTAAGTTAACTAATTTACAATTTTGAATTTACACTAATAAAGGAAACTATGGTGCTCTTCCTCTGCTAACCGAAACACAAACATGCCAAAAGCAAATAGTTACAGCCCAAGAACAAATAAATTGTCAACTACACTAATGACTAAACTAAACTAGTAGAATTGATTCATTCATCTCTTTAAAGACATGGCTTTTTCAAACGATTCATCTCTTTAAAAGTAACAATATCTCTAAAATCTTCATATCAAATATACATGAGGAAAGTGAATATGGGGTTGTCTCATATGTAAGTTTACATGCGAAACCTTTAAAAATTATGTGATTTTAACAAGAAAAGCGTTAAATTTACATCATTTCTATTATGTTATTCATGATATTAGTGTTTTCTCTGGATTGCATCATAACATAACTTAAGTGGGTTCACTTTGATACTTGCTTTTTTCTACATCATATTGTAGGGTGTTTCTATTAAGTAACCAATTAGTTCTAGATTCAATAATGGTTTGATTTAGTTCACCGTTAAAAAGCGTTTCACTATGCATACATTAGTTCCACTTGTCAATTTAAGGTAAAATAATAATAAAATGACGTAATTTTCAATGATTTGAATGATTTCGCATGTAACTTCATACGCCGACAACCCCATATTCACTTTTCCCAATATATATATATATATATATGAGGATCGTGTCATGATTTTTTAATTCGTGGATGTGCGGATTGATCCGGACCGCCCATTTCGATCCGATCTTGACTTTTGTAAAAATTCAAGATGTCGCTTACATTCACTGCAGACCAATTGACCACGAAAACGATTTTTTGATTTTTTCCTTTTGAGCGATCCTTACTATCGCTATCTTCTTTCATTTTTTTATTTTTAGATTTTTATGAGCACTTTTGTTTTTTCGATTATGAGTCCCACCGTGATATTAACGATATTATGAGTTCTCACGATATTAACAATTTTACTTAATATCACTTTCTTTTTATTACGATATTAAGAAAAGTTACGTGATATTAAAAAATTAACTTTGATATTAAGAAAACATGTAAAAGTAATCGTGATATTAACAATTTTATTTAAAAAGTTACTTTGATATTAAAAAACTTAATATCATCGCTAGTTTATATACTATCGCTAGCCTTTTAGTGAAACTATCGCTAGCCTTACTTAAGTAGTGATATTAAGAAAGCTGATAATTACGGTGATATTAACAAAATTCATAATATCATTATACCTTTAACGATGAAAAGATTTTTTTTGAATTATTTTTCACGATTCTTAATAAATTGTTGTCCTCTTTCTTTTTTATTTTTTTCGATTTTTTTGAATTATTTTTTTGTGAATGTTCTTGTGATATTATTCGCACCATCTCTACTTAAAATCTAATCCGCACCCGATCCCTTCCCTATATATATATATATATATATATATATATATATATATATATATATATATATATATATATATATATATATATATATATATATATATATATATATATATATATATATATATATATATATATATATATATATATATATATATATATATATATATATATATATATATACACACACATAACGTTTACATTAAAATGAACTTTGGGAGGAAATTGATGATTAGGCTAGAAAATATGAATTCGATTAAAACAGTAAATGCATGAATCAAATTTTTTGAAAATCAAGATGCGGCCATGCTTGACCAAAGTGATCCAAATGTTACGGTAAATATGTTGTACCTATTTTATATTTGTGTTATGTGATATTGGACGATACCTAAAGTCATTCTATCATTTTTTTGTACTATTTTTATGGTAGTTAACGTATTATCTTTTTTCTCCTTTTATAAGATAAATTCTGAAACAAACACAAACTCTCGTACAATTGATGTTCATGTTCATGTCGAACAACTTTTCGGAGCTACAACGGCTAAAATGGATTGGATTTGGGTAGATTTGGTTCGTAAAGAGATCGCTGCATTGTTGCATATAATAGACTTTGTGGAACATATAATTGAAAGTGACACCAATAGTGTTGAAGGTTTGATGAAGTTTGTTCTACAAAAAATGAAAGATACTGCTGAATGGATTGAACAACTGAAACCATATTTTGGCCACTAAATTTATTAAACATATTCATATATAGCGTTACCTATCATGTTGCGTATGTTTTTCGACTATGTCTACCTTTCATTGACCGATTAAAGTATTATGTTTTATTTCTATTGCAACATCAAGTCTGCTCAAAGGTTCAGTAACCACAAACTTATCAAAAAGACAAAATCATGACTAAAGTATGCAGATTATTTACGGTCAACTTGCTCATGTCATATTAACTTGGGGACAAAGATAATATAGTTGCCATTTTGGCCTACTAAACTCAAAATGGGCTGAATATACACGCTTAATTCATTCTTTAGCAAATAATACAACATAACTCATAATTAGATATATAATATACACGCCTAATCAACATAACTTATTTCATGGTTGACAAATATAAAATGAAAATGATACAATCTTTCTTGGTTGACAAATATTATTTGGAAATGACACAAGCTTTCATGATTTACAAATACAATATGGAAAGGATACAAGCTTTCATGGTTGACAAAGATTATTTGGAAAGGATACAACCTTTCATGATTGACAATAACAATATGGAAAGGATACAAGTTTTCATGGTTGACAAAGATAATATGGAAATGATGCATGTTTTCATGATTTTATTAAATTAAAAAACAAATCATATACTTGTCAGTATAATGCATGGTTAACTCATTGAATAAAAAATTAAACTAATTCAAATTATAAAGAGTACATGTTTACCTTATTGACTTTCAAACAAATTCAATCTAATTTAAGGAACACACCTACTTTTCATTTTCATTTCAAACCACCTAAATATTGACGTAAAACTGAAACATAAAGTTGAAAACCTAAAATGCCAATGATTTGTAAGAATTTTTATAGTTAGTATTTTCCAAAACATTATCCAATTCTCTATTATACAACACCCTAGCTTTCATTTTCATTTCAACTTGTGGTATAATTAAGTTAAGTAGAATTACATGGAAATGAATAATCAAAAAAATGTTGATGATGATCTTTAAGTTATACATTATAATATCTTATTTATCTTCTTAAATTTGTTGTTTTATCACTATATTTCATGGCCGTTTTTCAATCCTTTTGTTTTTTATTAGTATTAGTATACAATTTCAAACGTGGGTGTCTATTTGTCGGATTTTGTTTTCTTGTTTGGCTAGCTTTATGTTGTGTTGTATAGAGGGATATCACGTAGGACTACAAATGTATTAGTGAAGCCAGTCAAAGATTTCGGTCAAGAAAGAGTCTACACCTCTAAAGTCGTGTATCGAGAAGTTTTACATGACGAATAGTGTGTATTGTTAGTTATCTTATCTTATAACTGATGCAATGTTTTATTTTCAGTATAACTAAATGTTTTTATATGTTCTTTGATACATTTAAAGCTTTTTCGCTGAATAATTATCGCACGTTACAATCTTTTCGCAATTACATTTTGTTTTTTCACATTTTATGTATACACTTTGTACGAAACACTTATAGTTGTTTGCCGCTAGATATCTCGTCGCTGTGCATTTTGGTTATTTCACGCTTTATCACAATCATAGTCGTTTGCCGCTAAAAAATTCCGTTGCTATGCACAAGTACTCGCCTGGTATATAGAATGGGGTTCTTGTGAGATAGTTGTTAAAGTAAAAAAGAATAAGAAGTCAACCATTCAATGACATGTGAAAACTATTTATTTAAGGTTAAAAAAATTATTAATTAAATACAAAGGGCATAATTAGCATTTGACTCTTCCTATAATTTCTCAATAATCTCCTAATACACCCTGACATATGTTCCAGTTTTCACATCTCTCACACATAAGACGGATCACCATGGTTCTCTATATATGCTTTTCTTTTTGACTTTACACCTTTCATATCTATGACTTGTATCAAAGTTATCATTCCTAAAATTGCTTGTAATTTGGTGTATCAATATTATTAATCTAATATGAGTGTTGTAGAGTATCGCTTTTTTCATTCGTTAATCTTTTTTTATCACTGTGATAAGTTTGTGTATATCATAAATTAATACCGTATAATATATTAAATTTTGTGTGTAGCAATATTGAAGTTGTAGATTGTTCATTTATGTGTAACAACATTAAATATTAATTTTTTATGTTCATCTCATTCTCATATGACATGTATCAATTTTTTAACTATTTGTTGTAAATTCCGTAGCACTCTTGAACATGCATGTTTCAAATATGTGCATTGCTATATAGGTTTTGTGTATTAGAACTTATAAGAGCGGGCGGTGTGGTCTCGCCATCCAAACTCGCCGTCCAACGTGTATGTTCGTCAGGTCACGCCACACCGGCGAGATTCGCCGTGGCTCGTCAGAAGCAACTCGCCATCCGCACGATGAAGCTTGGTTCTGACAAAATCTTGGTTCCTTTTCTTGTCCGCTTATGTAAACCTGTGTGTGAATATGTGTGTGTGTGTGTGAATATGTAGAGCGCCCCAAACGAAGAGGCTGATGCTTATTATGAGTGAGGGGGTTTGTTGCTTGCTAATGCGAGGTTGATGTTGATGCTACACCGAGGCTAAGACGACGACGAGCCTAAGGCCTGCTTTGACACCTAGTGCTATAATCTATACTACTATATAAATCATTTAAGCCATGGCCCACCAAAATTAAGATATGAGCCCAATTATAGAAATGACATATGCTCACTTTTCAACTAAAAATCATTTTTATTTTCAAATTGAAATAACTTTTATCTATTTATTTTTTAACGATCTAATTTCACCATATTTTCTAAAATTTTGTGTTTTAATACAACATCCTTTTGATATATTTTATGAGTTTTAGCTTTTACTTTTAATGGGTTTATTTTGATTCAGATTTTTATAATTTCAACCTTTATTTGAATCAATACAAACTTGATTCACAAAATTGTTACTTTTGGGGAGTGTTTGACGGTAAGAAATCGCGAGGCTTTATATATGCGAATAACGACGCCACAGAAAGTTACTGAAACCCAAACAAACTCATACAATGAACAAAATACATTCGAGATTGCAGAACTAATTTACTAAGTGGTAGGGAATTATGGGAGAGTTGGATTAGCAATTAATTTACTAAATTTATAATATAACTATATTTTTTCGTCGCGGCTGTGCGCGGATATCCGACTAGTAATAGATAAAGAAGGCAAGATTGACATTAAACTAAACGGTATAAAATTTATTTTTGCCTTCGATGTCCACAATATCGGTTTTGTCAGCGTTTTTTGCCATAATGATTTTGCCAAGACGATGAAGCATTATAGTCTCCGAGTGGAACGATGTATATTAACTGTATCCATTTTTGTTATGTATTGATATATTTTTTGCTACACATTTGTGTGTTTAAGTATTTTTTTTTAATTCATGTGTCTGCATATGAAACCACTTGTTTATCAATATGTTAAGCTATTTAAATTAGTGGATCGGTGTTTCTAGGATGTGTATCAAAATGGAAATCACCTATTTTATATTTGTAGTGTGCCCTGTAAACTTTTATATCACTATTTCAATAGCGTGTATCAAATTGGTGTTCGTAATCGTGTAAATTAAGTTGAAAAAAGTCAACCAGTATGTTTTTCCAAAACTGATGAAAGATTTCAGCTACATCTTTGAAAGATGATAACAATGCCCTCATGTTTCAATTGTTATTACAGATTTGCCATGCATAAAATCTTGATTTGATGACATCATCTATGATACATCCGACGGCTTAGATCACTTCCTATACTTCCTATTTTAAGATACTTACTTACGTTAACCTCCTTATATATATATACTAGCTTCATAGCCCGCCCTAGCTTCATAATATTACCTAACGAAGTTTAATTGGATGTAAATAAATAGTGAATAATAGAAAATATCTTGAAAACAAAAAGGAAAGTGTTCATGTAAATTATGTAAAAAGAAGAATGAAAAATGTTCATGCAACTCATGTAATTTATGTACATCGACCAAACAACGTTATCAAGAAGTCCACATTGTTTGTGTACTTCTTTAAACTTGTCTATAGACCGACAAATCCCACTGCAAGTCTAGTTAAATGATGCTACATATATGTTTACGGCTCGTGCTTTCCACTCGTGATGGTATTTCCCGGATCTTGAACCAAAATACAATTTGATCTCATATATAAAAGAACCATAGTTCCAAGGAGGTCTTGATAAGATGAAGGCTACTAATTTTTTGTCTGAATATAGAACTTGTGACTTCTTTCCCATGATCAAACCTTAACCAAGCATGTGATTTTTCCTGATGCTCCCTAAGTTCCTGCATTTTGAGGGGTGTGGGTGTTATTGAATCAGATTAGAGATTAGTTTGATTGCAAAGTCAATTAATAAACTACCGCACATAACTTATAATGAAATAAAAGGGAGAAATTTTTAACCATTAACTAATGCGTACAAATATATGAAAAATAAAAGCAAATGTGACTAAAATATAACAATTAAATGGTTGTTAATAATATGTGAAAATAAAAGATAATAAGTACCTCAATCTCATTCTCAAAGCACCACTCAGTAGAGAAGTTTGATTCCTTCCACAAACTGTAGGGCTAAAAATATTTTAAACATTTGTAACAAATCAATATATATTATGTCGAGTGAAATGGGGGAGGGATTAAATATTGTTTGACCAACATTGAAGATGACTGATTTTGGAGCTATAGAGTAGGGGTTTCTGTTTTGATAGTATGAGATAAGGGAAGATGGTAAATGTTTTTGTTGAATATCATTTTGGGAATTCAATTTGTAACATTACCGTGTTATGAAGTAGCAACTTATCGCCATCATCATTCATGGTTTCTAGTAGCCTCCGTGTATGAAGACATTCAGATGGTCGAGTTCTTCCATGTGCTCACTTACAACTGCACGAACCAAAACTCCAATGGAAACCATTCCCAACATGCCCTTTTCATTAATCACCGGAATGTGTCTGATACGATTATATATCAATAGTAAACAACCAAAGTGAGCCTTGACATTTGAATCACTCAGGCTACATTCAAATTACGCCCTAAAAGAAATCCACAACATCATTCTTTTGATATATCCTAAACGATCTTTTGTCGAGTCTAAGAAAACTACAAGATCAACTGTTATTATTACAACTTATCTTATTTTGTCACTGTTAGAGGATGCTAAAGAACATTAGACTGATTGTTGAATTTTTCAATAAGACAATTTATCTTGTCAAGTTGCAATGTTCATGTGATAAAAAGGATTTCTCAAGAAGTGCAAATAGAAAATCGGAAAATATACATATAGATTAGTCCTTCTCTGTCGTCTAATTAAAGTCATGAGCGTTACATTTTCTAGCGATTTCAAAGTTGGAATTACTCATTCGACATCACCATTACAACTTATACTTACATTTTGCAACTATTAGAGGTATATAAGGTAACACAAATAAAGTCATATGATTATATGTGTTTGGTATATGATATACCGCATTAATCGCATTGCTTTCGTGACTTTAGTTTCGGAGCGACCGTGATAAGCTTGTTCTGTGACAAAAAATTGCATCGATCCGAAAATGATAGATGAACTACACACCACCTATGAAAACATGGTCATATACGGAGGTTGTAAGATTAAAATTATACCTCTTCAGTCATGATATCTCCAACCTTATTTTACTTGGATGATCTTCCATGAACTACGATTTTTCTAAGATAATCTGAAGGGGAAAAAATATGTTACATATTATTAGCCAAACACTCATGTACAATTATCATTATCCAAATCGTGATCATGTAAATTTGATTAATCAATTAATCACCTCTTTCTGTGATAATTCCAACAATGGACTTCTCCTCTCCCGGTTTCACCACCACCAACGCCTCCAACATTGTGTTGTGTCATCTGCAATTTATGTACATGTTTAGTCATTGTATCGAACTTAAACACATACTCTTAATTAAATTACATATCGATTGACTAAGATCATACACGGAATCCTCGCTTGTCCACCAAAGCCACGAGTCAAAGACTTTTCCCTTGCTTTAAAGTGTCTGCAATTTTAGCGCTTTCAAAGCCATGCTCTTCCATATGAGCGGTCAAGTCGACTCATGCTTCATGAGAACCCCGCAAGAGGATTCACCAAACGAATGTGTTAGAGAACAACATTCTTCACAATGCTTCCATGTGATACAAAAGCTCCAATTCCTCTTTGCCTTTTTACTTATTGTAAACTCATATCTTAAATGAAATAAAATTCATTCAAATGAAGGACTTCTTGAAATTTGCTTGTTATTTATTGTATAATAAATCATTTTTTAACAAATAAAAAAACTATATATTGTTTATCCACTTATGCTTTCTTATCAGTAATATAAATATATCATTCACCTAGTTTAACCGATATGCATAGCCTAAGGGGTACCAAATGTGACCATCGACCAAAAGACGGGTTCCGACCTCAACAAAGGCGAAAGACGTGAAAGTGAAAGTGATGAGTTCAAATACTCATCATTTTGTACCATTTAAACCGCAAAACATCCGAAAACACTCGTAAACGCATCAAATGATAAAAATATCACAAATAAGTGTTTTATGTGTTTTAAATGCAAAATATCAAAATCATGAAAACGTATCAAGTTTGCATAATTGGCGCTTTAGTCCCCAAGTTTCAAAAGTTGTCGAAATAGTCCCCAGCATTTATTTTAAAGAAAAATCACCAAAGGTCCTTTTAAAATCATAAGTTTTCAAAATTAGTCTTTGGTGAAAATGTCAAAAGTTTTGAGAAATTACAAGTTTGGTCCTTCAAGTTTCAAATTTGGCAAAATAGTCCTTGGAAGTTTGAAAATGTCAAAATGGTCCTTGTACTATTGAAACTTGGCAAAGTGACCCTTGAAACAACTTTGAGAAATTGGCGATTGGTCCTCAAGAATCGAAATTACAAATGGTCCTTGATTAAAACCAAACCAGTAGACCCCTTTTGCACCGCCAAACCCATGACCCCTTTTTGAACCCCCGTCCAATATACCTCCCAAGTCAAACCCACCAAACCCCATCTCCTTTTCCTCCATCTCTGCCTCCTCTTCACCACTTTCCTGCAACACCGCAACACCTTATCCTTCAACCTCCTCCATCATCATCACACCCACTCTCCCATCACCTCACCACTAGCTCACATACACCCCCTCTCGCACTCAAACCTTCCCGCAGTAATATATCCTTTCCCGCCAAAACTCATCTATGGCCAATATGTCTCAAATGATCCAATGGCTGAGATTATGAGTGGGAATTGATCAGAAGACAAGTGGAAGACATTTGGTAGTATAAATAGAAGAAAGAGAAGCAAGGAAAAGAGTAGTTCTTAGTTTCAAATTTCCTTTATTTCGTTTTTTATATCAATGTTTTAGTTTAAGTTAAAAGCTGTAGTCTTTTGTTTCTATGTATTAAACTCAAGTTGTTTTATCATTATAATCTGTTTTCAAGTATCAATTCAAAGTTTGATCCAAGTTTCATGATTTTAAGGTTCCTCGCTATAAGATTCAGCTCACATGTTCTTGAATTCAAGCTTAAATTAGCTCTTTATAATTAAAATAAGCTTATCTAAGCTATCGATAGCTTTTGTGAGCTTATAATTCAGCTTTCAAGCAACTTTGGTATTTGGTCAACAAAAGTCAACCTGCAGAGATTTTGGTTCAAGCAAGGATGGAAATGGATATTGGTTGTTGCGTAGTCGGTTTGGATCGGGTTTGCAAAGAATAGTGATGTTTGGTTTGGTATAAGTCGCATAATAAGTCGGACACTCATGAGTTTGTATCTTATTTTCCATTTCTAATTCAATTTGCATAAAGTGCTTGTGTTGGAATCGTGGTCATTAAATATCTTAAACCCGCTTTATTTAGTTGTAATCGTGATACTAGATTCGCTTTAAATGTTCGCATAAGCTAACCCAAGAGTTGGCTTAGTTTAAATTGCAAATCATATCTAAAATCAGTGTTTGATTTGTCGCATCATCCGAGTTAAAGGATTTGGTTTAGGTTAATTTCTCATTGCGCCATTTCTAATAGGTATATTAGAGTCATTGAGCTCCTATATTTGCACCATAGAACTTTAGAAGTCAAAATCACTTGTTAACCTGTTTAATTTCGTTCAGTTAGTATGGATTTGATAAAGCTTGCATTTTAGGATTAGAATTATATAAGCTATCTTAATTCACTCATATTTCATCATAAAACATCTATTTCAGTTCATTAAATTGAATCAAATCTCATTTAAGTCAAACTTTCCAAAACTGCTAAGAAAAGTCAAATTGAAAAAGTCATTTTCAGCTCAACTTGGGTGATTTTTAATTGGTTCATCATTGGATCAAATCAAGTGAAACTTTGGGTTTAAATACTCAACCGGTCTAGTTTCCATAAATGATTTTGCAAATTTTTCCAAAAGCTTCTAAGCTCCAAATAAGTCACATTGTCGCAGTTGCCTCGCGGCACACTCAAAGATACATCGAGCGTGAGACAGCACCTTGCAGCCCTTGCATAGGGTTGGTTTTAGATCCTTAAGGTCCGAAACTTGGTTTAGAGATAGTTGTCGGTTGACTTGAGGTCTTCGCTTTGTTTTTCACTTGCTTTTCAATAAGCTTATGCTTAAGCTTCAAAGCAGTATGTAAACTGTTGTGTTCACTGAGTTTTAAAACATCAAATCATAGCAGCTTGCATTTCGTGAGGATAAGACTAGTTGTAATAAGTTTCTTTTGAGTAGTTTTAACATATTATAGCTTCATGATAAATTGGTGCTCGCTTGGTAACTTTAGCTTATTTCAAGTGCTTATTTATAAGCACTTGTCACTGCAGTTCCATATTCTCACACATAAGCTACTATTTTTATATTTTTCATAGATTTAGAATATTATTTTAGACTTTTCCTGAATTTTTCATAATTTTCCAGCATTGTTTGATATTTTCCTCATTTAAATCAGCTTTTAGTACTTTTAATTAGCTTTTGATACAATTAAATCGTAAAAACTTCAAAAATAAGTTTTCATTTTTCTTAGGTTAAGAAAAATATAAAAGCAAAAAATAATTTTTCAGATTTTTCATAGTTTAATTTGTAATTTTAGCAATTTAATTAGTTTAAAATAGATTTTAATTCATAGAAAATTGAAAATAATCGAAAAATACAAAATTAGTTTTGAAAATTTCTTTAGTTATTTTAGATTTTCTAAGTCATAATTTCATTTTTCTAGCTTTATTTCATATTTTCTTATATTTTAGGTATTATTAAAAAAGTAAAATAGTTTTTAATTAATAATAATTAAATAAATAGTCATAAAATAATTATCTTTTCTAAAAAATTATCTTATCATTAGGTTTGTAAAATATCATTTTATATTTTAGGATTAATATTGCTTCAGCCACATTTTCGTTTGTATGCTATTTAGTTTTTAATTTAAGTTTATAAAAGAAAATCAAAACATCATTTTAAAAATCGTGATAGCGTTTATTTAATATAATTTATCTTTTAATTTTCTTTAATTTGCATTTAAGCCCCTGTAATTTATAAACTTTTTCTTTAGGTATAATCAATCATAACCCTTTTTTCGTTCAAATTCTCCCGATCACTATTCGTTTGGTGATTCAAAGGTACGTACTCGTGGGACTTAACGACTGGGAAACACTATACCCTCTTGATCTTAATTGCATTTGGTTCCGCATCGCTTGAAGTTTGTTACGGTTGACCATTCACAAGTGGTCACCAGTGTGATAAAACTCGACGGTTGGGAGCTAATCAAATTTTGCGCGCCACGGGAGTCAGTGCTAATTATCTTCCGCTTAGCGATTAGTGATTTGAATATTCACCCTTGTTCATACCATCTATCTATATCTATATTTTCTTATAAAAATCCAAAATCCAAAACATCTTAAAACGATAAAACACAAAAATATTTTTCTTTGTTTCTATATATATATAAAAGATAAAAATACAAAAGATTTGTCGCTTTCTTTGTTTAATAATAACAACATAAAAATTACCACCGCAAACCAAGGCAAGGTACTACCTAACTGGGGTACGACCATAATAAGTTCCCGAACCAAAGATTAAAACTTGCCTTTGGTCCTCGAGAGTGGTGTACCTTTTTCAAAGAAGCCATTCATCTTGTGATTATTGGTTTAAGTTCACCGCGCTTTTGCCTCGATATTGTTTTAATTGATTTGTTGTTATATCTACGCTTCAAAACCATAAAACCCAAAAGATTCTTCTTACCCCATTTTCACCATTTTCATAATTCCTTTCCTTAACTCGAGATCTCTTAGAGTTAACTCTAGTGTATGCGCACTCGCCTTCTAGATCCGTAAGCCCATTTCGTGAGCTTGTCAAGATTCCAAGAAGGCGTGTCCGAGACTTCTTCGCCCATCACCGGATCTCGAGATCCGGATCGCCACACTACTTCCGCTATCATGGCGGAAGAACGTCCTATGTGCGAAGCTTCTCCAGCACCCATCGACGGTATGGAGATGCTATTGTTATCCCACCCATTGTGGCGAAAATTTTGAACTCAAAACCGGTTACTAAATCTTGTAACCTCAAGTCAATTCTATGGTTTTGAGCGGATGATCCTCATGCTCATATTCGATGGTTTAACAAGATTGCATCTACCATCAAATACAAGAATGTCCCTACAGATGTCGCTGTTTCTTCTGTTCCCATTTTCCTCGAGGGCAAGCCCGGATTTGGCTTGAAAACAACCCCTAAATCAATCGAAACATGGAAGACCGTGAAGAAATTTGTTAACGAGTTCTATCCACCTTCTAAAACCACGAGTCTTAAAATGAAATCATCAAGTTCACACAAAAGTTTGATGAACCCTTCAAAGGAATCGGGATCATTTTAAGGAATTACTCCGCAAATGTCCTCACCACGGTTTCTCCGAGTTAATGCAACTCGATACTTTCTATAATGGAGTGAGTCAACTCGATCAAGATTCTTCAATTCCTCCACCGGAGGGAATTTCTTGAGCAAACCGTAAAAGAAGCTTTAACGATAATTGAAAACAAGTCTAAAGTCCGTGACCGCATCGAAGCAAACCGTTGTTTCCCAAGTCGTTGTTAGTCCTTCTATTATCGCTCGTGAGTCAATCTAGCACCGATGCTAAGATTGACAAACTCACTAAGCAATTCAAGCTTTGTTCTTCCAACCAAAAGAAAGTTTTTTCCACAAACTTCACCTCCTACCGGTTAAGAAAGTGGAAGTCTGTTACTATGGTGGCCCCATGCCTACTACAACCGTATGGCCACCGATGGTAACCCTTTGAAGCAAACGCTATGGGGATTTCTAATTCAGAGGCAACCAATACCGTGCTCCTATAGACCAACCACCGCCTCAACCACTACCTCGACCACCCGGTTTCAACCAAAACCAAAACCGTAATCAAAATCGTAATAGAACGAACCAAGGTTTTCAAAACCAAGGTAATTTTAGTCAAAATAACGGTTTTCAAAATCAAAGTCAAAACTTCCAACACCAAGGGAGTTTTAATAGAAACCAAGGTCGTGGAAATTTCAACCTGTGGTATTTTCATGGCAATAATCAGGAAATTTCCAAAATCAAGGCCCTAATCCAAACAATAGGGTAATTTTCCTACACAAGATCAAGCCATTGATCCAACCGACCATCATCCGATGAGTTGTTGAAGCAATTCATGAAATCCCAAGAGGAAATGAACAGTTGTTGGTTAGCCGATTTCGACATTAAGAAGTCTTTAAATGATCGACCCTGCCTCGTGTACTTTACCTAGCAACACTATCGCTAATCCGAGGGGCGATGCAAAGGCGATCACAACCGAAGTGGTGCTCAGATGATGGACCCGCTATTCCTACTACCTCTTCTTCTTCTCTCCGAAGGTAGTGGAAAGTGAACCCGAGGCTACAAAGGACAAAGAACTTCCTACTAATAACGGAGGTACCAAAGAATGTCCATCCTCGTTGTCCCGAAACCCAAAACCAAACCTCGAGTTGTTTTGAACCTCCGCTGACAACCCCAAATCCAAAACTTCTATTCCTTACCCATCACGCTTAATGAGCAAAGTCTCATGAAAAGCCACCATCAAATGGAAAAAAATTTCAAATTTTCCAAGAACTTCATTTTGACATAAGTTTATGGATGCTATCATGCCGATGCCCAAGTTTGCATCAACTCTCAAACACATGTTAAGCAACAAGGAAAACTGCTTGAAATGGCTAAACTCCTTTGAACGAGAACCGCCAAGAATTCATAAAGAAGCTTCCCGAGAAGCTTGGAGATCCCGGAAAATTTCTTCTTCCTTGTGTTTTTCCAGGATGATCAATGCTTTGCCCTTGCCGATCTTGGTGCAAGCATCAACTGATGCCTTATTCAAGATGGAAGAAACTTTCTTCCGAACTTGTTCCCACCGCATGACTCTTGAGCTTGCGATCGTTTCTATATCGCGTCCTCTTGGCATCGCCGAGGATGTATTCGTGAAAGTAGGAAAGTTCCATTTTCCACCGACTTTGTGGTTGTTGATTTCGATACGATCCTCGGTTCCCCTCATTGTTGGACGAGGATTCCCGAGAACGGCCGTGCTCTCATTGATGTATTTGAGCAAGAAATAACGCTTACGTATGGGTAATGAAGTCGTCACCTTAACCTTGATCAAACTTCGAGGTACCTCAAATTATGATGCTAAATCGGTTAATCGAATCGATTTAATTGATATTGCTTCGAGGAGTACTCTCAAGAGTTTCTTGGTTATTTTTATAATTCGTGAGTGGGATTCCACCACATCTTCTCAACCAATCATTGTCGACTCTTCCCACTCTCTCACCCGCTTGAGGAGGCGACTTCTTCCGAAGAGATCGATGAATTTCTTGTTAGTGATGAATCAATTCACGGAATTGATGGTGTTTATGATTCGGAGGAGATATCCTTTATCTCGAGCAATTGTTAAATGAAGATCCATTACCGTCACTCCTCCGAAGGAGATCACGATTGAGGAAATCAAATCAAGACAAACATCTATCAAGAATTTCCCGAGGTTGAACTTAAGGACCTACCTCCTCATCTCGAGTATGCATTCTTGAGGGTGATGATAAATTACCCGTCATAATTGCTAAGGACTTAACCGAGGAGGAAAAGATCGCTTTATAAAGGTCTTGAAGTCACACAAGCAAGCAATTGCTTGGAAACCTCCGACATTAAGGGTATCAACCCCGAGTTTTGTACTCACAAAATCTTGATGGAGGATGACTTCAAACCAAGAATTCAACATCGAGAAGGGTGAATCCTAAGATTCATGAGGTTATCAAACAAGAGGTTCTCAAACTTCTTGATGCCGGCTTAATTTACCCGATCTCCGATAGTCCTTGGGTCACCCAATTCATTGTGTTCCAAAAAGGGTGGCATAACTGTTGTCACAATGAAGAAAACGAGTTAATTCCAACTCGATTGGTTACGGATGGCGTGTGTATTGACTATCGCAAGTTAAACGAAGCCACCAGAAGACCATTTTCCTCTACCCTTCATGGATCGATGTTTGAGAGATTAGCAGGAACGAATACTATTGTTTCCTAGATGGTTTCTCGGATATTTTCAGATCCCCATTGATCCGCCGGATCAAGAAAAGACCACATTCACCGCCCATACGGAACTTTTGCCTACAAACGATGCCTTTTGGCCTATGTAACGCCTCCCGCACGCTCCAACGATGTATGATGGCAATTTTCCACGACATGATCGGGAAACAATGGAGGTGTTTATGGATGACTTCTCGGTCATTGGGGACTCATTTCACACATGCCTCTCCCATTTAGATAAAATGCTCAAAAGGTGTGAAGACACCAATCTTTGTCTAAATTGGGAGAAGAGCCACTTTATGGTCAAAGAAGGCATAGTCCTCGCCATAAGATTTCCAAAATGGGATTGAGGTTGATAGAGCAAAAGTTGATGTTATTGCCAATTGCCTCATCCTACTACCGTCAAAGGTATTAGGAGTTTTCTAGGTCATGCCGGTTTTATCGCAGATTCATGCAAGATTTTTCTAAAATCGCCGCCTATGACCCATCCTCTGAAAAAGATGCTCCTTTATCTTCTCACCGAGTGCATCAAGCTTTGAAACATTAAAGAAAAAGCTACGGAAGCACCCATTCTAGTTGCCCGATCGATTTACCCTTTGAACTCATGTGCGATGCAAGTGATTTTGCTATCGGTGCGCCTTGGGGCAACGAAAACCAAGCATTTTCACTATCCACTACACAAGTAAGACTACGATCAAGCTCAAACCCATTACACCACTACGTAAAAGAATTATTAGTCTGTGGTGTATGCGCTGAGAAGTTTCGCCATACTTAATCTTGACCAAATGCGTGGTGTATACGGATCACTCGGCCTCAAATATCTCTTTGCAAAACAAGATGCAAAGCCGAGATTGTCCGCTGGTTCTCCTCCTACAAGAATTTGATATCATTATAAGTGATAAAAAGGAGCCGAGAACCCGTCACGATCATATGTCCCGCCTAGAAAACCCTCACCAGATGTGTTAGAGAAAAGGAAATAAACGAACATTTCCTCTCGAAACACTCAATGTGGTTTCTTTTCATGAGACTCTTCTACCCCATGGTTTGTCGACTTTGCAAATTACCATGCGGTAACTTTATGGTGAAAGGGATGTCGTCCCAAAAAAAAAAATTCTTTAAAGATGTGAAACATTATTTCGACGACCCTACTTATTCAAAATTTGTGCGGATCAAGTCATCAGCGATGTGTGTATGGTCGAAGCCAATGACATTCTCAAGGCTTGCCATTCGACCTATCGGGGACATCATAGCCCCAACTACACCGCCAAGAAGGTGTTTGATTCTCGGATTTTATTGGCCCACGATTTACAAGGATGCCCATGAATTTGTCAAAACCTCGCGACGCTTGTCAACGTCACGAAATATCTCATTAAAGAAATGAAATGCCGCAAAACGCCATTCAAGTGTGTGAGATTTTTGACATCCGGGCATTGACTTTACGGGCCATTTCCTTCGCCTCGCAGTAATAAATACATACTCGTGGTCGTTGACTATTTGTCAAAATGGGTTTAAGCGAAAGCTTTACCTACCAACGATGCCCGAGTTGTTGTGAAATTCTTAAAATCTCTTTTGCTAGGTTTGGAACTCCACGAGCTATAATCGCGATCGTGGTACGATTTCTGCAATGACCGCTTTGATAGAGTCATGCAAAAGTATGGTGTAACTCACCGCCTCTCGCGCACCACCCCAAACAAGTGGGCAAGTTGAAGTTTCCAACCGAGGATTAAAAGAATTCGAAAGGACAAGAGGCGAAAACCGTGCCTCTTGGTCGGATAAGCTAGATGACGCACTGGGCCTTCCAGACATTTTATAAAACACCCATCGGTGTACTCCATACAAGCTAGTGTACGGAAGGCATGTCATCTCGCCGGTTGAGCTTGAGCACAAGGTATATTGGGCCTTGAAACATGCGAACTTCGATATTCAGACAATTGGTGATCACCGGAAAGTTCAAATGAATGAATTAAATGAACTCCGTGATAAAGCATACGAGAACTCTTTGATCTACAAAGAAAAGACAAAGAAGATTCATGACTCGAAGATCAAAACCGCGTTTTCAACGTCGGTGATCGAGTCCTTCTTTTCAATTCAAGATTGAAGATTTTCTGAAAACTAAAATCCTACCGGTCCGGACCATTCACCATCACTAAAGTATTTCCTTATGAAACCATTGAGTTATCTCAACCCGATGGTCCAAACTTTAAAGTGAATGGTCATCGATCAAGCACTATTTTGGAGAGGACATTCCTCATATGGTTGTCCCGGATCTACAAACTTTCCCATGAACCAATGAATGCGGGATCGAGTCAAGCTAGCGACTCTGAATCAAAAACAAGAGCACACTATATGGGTTTTCACCAGATTTGACTTCTTTCTACTTTCTACCACCCTAGTGTGGAGTCAGCTCACCGTTGTATATAAGTTTTCTAAAAAAAAAAAAAAAAAAAAAATCTTTCAAAATAATGGCCGTAGTATTTCCCTTTACGTTTCGCCGCATAACCGCCAGTATTTTGAATATTGAGGAAATATTCATTTCTAGTGTGGGGGAACTCACGAATTTTATCATGTAATTGTACCGCCTAATTTCCATTTTTGGCCAAAATTTTTTTTGGAGTAAGTGTTTTGCACTTACTCAACATACTGTTATCATCCGCCATGTCTAATAAACAAAAGGATTGGCTAATCCAGAGCAAACGGCTCTTGGTAAAGATATATCAAACCGCTTACGGCTTGCAATTTGCCTAAAATTGTATGGTGTTCACCACCATATCTTTAATTAGTGAAGAGTCACAGTCCGCAAGTTTATGGCTTGTGGTAAAGGCGCTTGAAAACCATAATTGGTAATCGACTCACCAAAGATAGTATATATTATCTAAGAGTTGGCTAGTCCGTATAAACGGCTTCGTAAAGACAAATCAAATCCGCTGGAAGTCGGTGATTTGCTCAAAATCATATGGTTATCAAGGTACCATAGTTCTTACTTGAACCGAAACATTTGGCTACTCCGTAAGTAATGGCTTTTGGTAAAGAGATTCAACCATTAAGTTTTTCCCAAAAGATTGCTAGGACTAGCAATAGTTTAGTGTGGGGATTGATGAGTGTTTAAATACTCAACATTTTGTACCATTTAAACCGCAAAATATCTCGAAAACACTCGTAAATGCATCAAAATGATAAAATATCACAAATAAGTGTTTTATTTGTTTTAAATGCAAAATATCAAAATCGATGAAAACGATCAAGTTTGCATAATTGGCGCTTTAGTCCCCAAGTTTCAAAAGTTGTCGAAATAGTCCCGAGCATTTATTTTAAAAGAAAATCACCAAAGGTCCTTTTAAAATCATAAGTTGTCAAAATTAGTCCTTTGGTGAAAATGTCAAAAGTTTTGAGAAATTACAAGTTTGGTCCTTCAAGTTTCAAATTTGGCAAAATAGTCCTTGGAAGTTTGAAAATGTCAAAATGGTCCTTGTACTATTGAAACTTGGCAAAGTGAGCCTTGAAACAACTTTGAGAAATTGGCGATTTGGTCCCTCAAGAATCGAAATTACAAAATGGTCCTCAGATTAAAACCAAACCAAATTAGACCCCTTACACCCCTCGCCAAGCCCCCCTTCCTTTGAACCCCGTCCAATATACCTCCCAAGTCAAACCACCAAACCCCATCTCCTTTTCCTCCATCTCTGCTCTCTTCACCACTGCCGAACACTGCAACACCTTATCCCTTCAACCTCCTCCATCATCATCACCCACTCTCCCATCACCTCACCACTAGCTCACATACACCCCCTCTCGCACTCAAACCTTCCCAGTTGCAATATATCCTTTTCCGCCAAACCTCATCTATGGCCAATATGTCCTCAAATGATCCAACGGCCGAGATTATGAGTGGAATTGATCAAGACAAGTGGAAGACATTTGGTAGTATAAATAGAAGAAAAGAAGCAAGGAAAAGAGTAGTTCTTAGTTTCAAATTTCCTTTATTTCGTTTTTTATATCAATGTTTTAGTTTAAGTTAAAAGCTGTAGTCTTTTGTTTCTATGTATTAAACTCAAGTTGTTTTATCATTATAATCTGCTTTCAAGTATCAATTCAAAGTTTGATCCAAGTTTCATGATTTTAAGGTTCTCGCATAAGATTCAATTCACATGTTCTTGAATTCAAGCTTAAATTAGCTCTTTATAATTAAAATAAGCTTATCTAAGCTACTGATAGCTTTTGGTGAGCTTATAATTCAGTTTCAAGCAACTTTGGTATTTGGTCAACAAAAGTCAACCTGTGCAGAGATTTTGGTTCAAGCAGTGATGGAAATGGATATTGGTTGTTGCAGAGCTGGTTTTGGATTGGGTTTGGTAAAGAATAGTGATGTTTGGTTTGGTATAAGCTGCATAATAAGCTGGACACTTGTGAGTTTGTATCTTATTTTCCATTTCTAATTCAATTTGCATAAAGTGCTTGTGTTGGAATCTGTGGTCATTAAATATCTTAAACCTGTTTATTTAGTTGTAATCAGGATACTAGATTCAGTTTAAATGTTTGCATAAGCTAACTCAGTAGTTGGCTTAGTTTAAATTGCAAATCATATCTAAAATCTGTGTTTGGATTTGCTGCATCATCTGAGTTAAAGGATTTGGTTTAGGTTAATTTCTGTTGCAGTCATTTCTAATAGGTATATTAGAGTCATTGAGCTCCTATATTTGCACCATAGAACTTTAGAAGTCAAAATCACTTGTTAACTGTTCTTAATTTCAGTTCAGTTAGTATGGATTTGATAAAGCTTGCATTTTAGGATTAGAATTATATAAGCTATCTTAATTCAGTCATATTTCATTATAAAACATCTATTTCAGTTCATTAAATTGAATCAAATCTCATTTAAGTCAAACTTTCCAAAACTGCTAAGAAAAGTCAAATTGAAAAAGTCATTTTCAGCTCAACTTGGGTGATTTTTAATTGGTTCATCATTGGATCAAATCAAGTGAAACTTTGGGTTTAAATACTTCAACTGGTCTAGTTTCCATAAATGATTTTTGCAAATTTTTCCAAAAGCTCCTTAAGCTCCAAATAAGTCATTATAAGTCAGAAAGTGCCTCAGGCACACTCAAGATACATCGATCATGTGAGACAGGCACCTTGCGCCTCAGATAGGGTTGGTTTTAGATCCTTAAGGTCCGAAACTTGGTTTAGAGATAGTTAAGCTGGTTGACTTGAGGTCTTCAGTTTTGTTTTTCACTTAAGCTTTTTCAATAAGCTTATGCTTAAGCTTCAAAGTAGACAGAAACTGTTGTGTGCACTTGAGTTTTTAAAACATCAAATCATAACAGTTTGCATTTCAGAGGATAAGACTAGTTGTAATAAGTTGCTTTTGAGTAGTTTTAACATATTATAGCTTCTGTGATAAATTGGTGCTCAGTTGGTAACTTTAGCTTATTTCAAGTGCTTATTTATAAGCACTTGTCACTGCAGTTCCATATTCTCACACATAAGCTACGGTTTTTATATTTTTCATAGATTTAGAATATTATTTTAGACTTTTCCTGAATTTTCATAATTTTCCAAAGACTGCTTGATATTTTCCTTATTTAAATCGGCTTTTAGTACTTTTAATTAGCTTTTGATACAATTAAATCGTAAAACTTCAAAAAATAAGTTTTCATTTTTCTTAGGTTAAGAAAATATAAAAGCAAAAAATATTTTTTCAGATTTTCATAGTTTAATTTGTAATTTTAGCAATTTAATTAGTTTAAAATAGATTTTAATTCATAGAAAATAGAAAATAATCGTAAAAATACAAAATTAGTTTTGAAAATTCTCTTTAGTTATTTTAGATTTTCTAAGTCATAATTTCATTTTTCTAGCTTTATTTCATATTTTCTTATATTTTAGGTATTATTAAAAAGTAAAATAGTTTTTAATTAATAATAATTAAATAAATAGTCATAAAATAATTTTCTTTTTCTAAAATTTTCTCTTATCATTAGGTTTGTAAAATATCATTTTTATATTTTTAGGATTAATATTGCTTCAGCTTCACATTTTCGTTTTATACGCTACGTAGTTTTTAATTTAAGTTTATAAAAGAAAATCAAAACATCATTTTAAAAATAGTGATAGCGTTTATTTAATATAATTTATTTTTTTAATTTTCTTTAATTTGCATTTAAGCCCCTGTAATTTATAAACTTTTTCTTTAGGTATAATCAATTATAACCCTTTTTTCGTTCAAATTATCCCGATCACTATTCGTTTGGTGATTCAAGCACGCACGCTCGTTAGGACTTAACGACTGGGAAACACTATACTCCTCTTGATCTTAATTGCATTTGGTTCCGCATCGTTTGAAGTTTGTTACGGTTGACCATTCACAAGTGGTCAGCTTGTGTGATAAAACTTGACGGTTTGGGAGCGAATCAGTGAGTTTTTTTACTTATATACCAAGTAAAAGACCCATTATTTAATAATGGGTCAAAACTGCCACATCCACATGCATGATAAAATAAAGTTGTATTGAATAACAACATAGCCAGTAAAAGAGTACGTACATGTCGCATGTATTGCTTAGCAGTCAAGACTATCTCATGGTATACCACTCAATTAGGAAGCACCTCTAAAAGAAAAATTGAATCATCAACAACCAATACAAAGCACCATCATATAGAGCTTATAGTTTTTCAAAGTTTGATTGTAAATTATTGTAACCAGAATATTACCTTGGCTAAACCAGAGCTGGAGTGAATATAGATACTCTCACGATGTTTGATGGATAAATAGGATCCATTCTCATGTATCATTGCCAAGTTGGGGAATTATCCTGAAAAGTACCCAAAAGATTAATACACCATGGTGGTTATAATGTATCTTACAAACTAATCGAGTTTGTGTACAACCTGAGATAATGGCATTCATTTTTTTTTAATTTTGTTTAGAATAGGGATAATGGCATTCTTAATAGCTAGCAAATCACCATTTTCTTGACGTTAAATCAATTTCATCTTTTTTCAAATGCCCCTCCAACTACATTCTCATGTCTCAAGCACACTCCATACTCCTCACCTGCATTTAAATCAAGTTATTATATTATTATATCAGTAGCATGCATATTTGATAACTTAGATAGACTTGGAGTTACAACTAAAAGTTGAAAAGTAGTTTTACCCTTGCAAGCCTAAAAAAGAACCATATAGTTGTTCTCATAAAATTTTTGTCAATACAAGAGGGGTCCCATTGGTGCGTCATCACAAAATGATTATAATGAATAAAAACTATGTGAGAAATCATATATAATTCCAAAATATTATTATTGTTTCAAGAAAAAACTCAAATGTAAATATGATATATAAAACATGTAGCAAAGCCATGGTAGTGTAAAGAGAAGTTTACAGGTATGGACTTAAAAATGTGCTAATGGTGATCCGTGTCCATCTTTTTCTTTATTGTTTCAAGCCTCTTCAAAATATGCAAGAATGATGGTCTGTAGTTCATATATGCATCCTTGATTTTTCCAAATGTGTACCATTGGTGCGTCGTCTCAAAATCCTACTTCGTCTTCATTATAAATCTGAAAAATTGTGCATTCGAGATTAATACAGAGTAAGAATAAATCTAAACATAA
This sequence comes from Chrysanthemum lavandulifolium, assembly GCA_022545495.1. NCBI lineage: Eukaryota > Viridiplantae > Streptophyta > Magnoliopsida > Asterales > Asteraceae > Chrysanthemum > Chrysanthemum lavandulifolium. Next base: position 196,064,848 of record CM040242.1, read on the forward strand.
GTAAACACATTTTTTTTGATAATCTGTTTAAAAGGTACAAAGTATCATGTAGACTTAAAGAACATAAAAGCACACAACCAAACACCAACCAAGCTGCTTTGTTTTGGCAGCAAAAGACAGCAACCAAACTGCCCATTTTGACAGTACAATGGAAACCAAACAACCCATTTTTTCTGCTAAAATAGCAACCATAAAGCCCCTGCTTTGACAACTAAAACAACAACCAAACAACCCTGTTTTGACAACAAAAACGGTACCAAACATGACGTTTTGACAGTAAAAGAAACATTCCTTGCTTTGACAGCAAAAACATCGACCAAACACTCCATTTTGACAGCAAACAAACACTCCATGTTTTGACAGCAAAAATAACAACCAAATATCTCGTGCAAAACATATCTAAAGTCTTAATAACGATAACGATATTGTGATCTTACATGTAACAAAAGATTCTTGTAAAATATATACATAAAGAATGCAAGAGATTATTTGAAAACCACATGAGACCTAGCATAAAGTGACCCATTTGTACGGAGATGGGTCGTCTCGGGATGTATTTCATTGAGCAAGTGGTCATCATAGGTAACTTCCCAGAGAGCCACTCATAAGCACTGCTAAGTAGTTTTTATAAGCCATACCAAACACCCCTTTTAGACAGAGTTCATAATCATAAAAATCATTCCATAGTTACATATTCATAATCTTAAACAACCCTTTATAAGTAATTCAAAAAGCCCAAATAGTACATGATTTCAGTTTCCAAAGCATAGATATATAAACCAATCAAGTGCGGAGTTATGCCGGGCCTTAATAACGAATGTAAAACTAAACACTACGTGATGTGGATTTCTATATTTAGTTAGATGAAAAAACAAATTTGTAACCAATATTAACAGCGCACCAGCTAAGTAGGTGACATTGCTTCACAAATGGCCTGATGTGCTACGTGTGTACAAGTTTTAAATTTATAAAAGACGATTTACAAATTTTACCAATAACACATACGAGCAAGTGCACTCATCCGTTATAGCAAGATTTTGAAGGTAAGTCGGGATCGTTCGCAGGGATTTGAGTGAATCTGATTAACAAGTCTAAATCAACTAAGGCAATCCAAAAGCATATAACAACGAAAGTAGATATAATAAAATTCAGATGATTAAAAACTACACTTGCTTAAACTAGTTTCTTATCCTTGATTAGTATGATTGCGTTAACCTCTTAACATGTTGGTTATGATAATTAGTTGGTGTACTAATCTAATGTTCTTACAAGTTAAACCTTCGTCAAGATTTTAGTTCATAAATACAAGCATTAAGTTTAACCAATCAATTCAAGATCAATTCAAGTTTCATAAGTTTACTTTCGCAAACTTAAACACAAAAACATCCATTTGCTTTATCAAATTTGCTTAAGAAATGGTCAATACAAAAGGTAACCGATTATAGACAAAAGGTTACAATTGATTGTAAACAACTAATCGTACGACCTTTTAGATGTTTCCAATCAATCCAACTTGATAATCAAAAAGCGTTCTTATTACAACCACACTTTAGTTTCTTTGTTTAATCAAAAATAATGGGTAAAAACAATCATCCATAGACAAAATGATTATAACTAGTTTAATAGCAATAAGTTATTTCGACCTCTACGATTACTATCAACTAGTCAAACTTGATTAACAAATGTCACTATGAAACTTTAGTACAATTGGATCTTAGAATCAACTTGAAATTGAATTAAACACGTTAACAGAATCATAATATAATCACATGATAATCACATCATTTAAGCAAGTGTATAAAGAAACTAGCCACTCATAGCAAACATAAACATAAATTCAGAACTTTGAACATTAGAAAACATGGTTAATAGTCTTACAATGCTTGGAATAAGATTTCACATGGTGAAGTAATGATTCCCAAAGTATTGGGGTAGACTCATTGGGGGTTTGACCTCCAAATGTTGGACTTCTAGAACTCCAAACTTTCCTGGACTTCTAAGGACGAATTTGAGAGCTAAGAGCTTTGTGTTTGATGAGTAGAGAGTTGTATTGAAGTGTGTGTCTTATATGCTCATAGGAGGTCTCTATTTATACTAGTTCCAAGGCCTAGGGTATTAATTGCTGAACTTGGCCTCCAAGGAGTTAGAAAGGGACTAGAATACACCAAGAGAAGGACCTAGAATCATTTGGATACAATGGGGAAGCTTAATGATGAAGAAATGGCATAAACAATTCTTCCAACCGGATTGGTCGCTATTCCAGCCGATCCGGTTGGTCTTCTTGCATTAACCCACCCGCAACCAATCGGCTGGTCCGTCTTCAAGGGCACTTTTTGACCTTTTTTTAGCCAACCCAGTTGGGGGTGCGACCGATTTGGCTGGTCTTCCTAAGTAATCGAAAATCGGCCTTTTTCTTGATTCTGACTTGAAGAGCTTGGTTCTTCAATCATCTTGATCTTTTATGATACTTGAAATGCTTATTTGTGCTTTGACATGCTTCACTGAAATGGGAATCTTCCTTTTATTGAACGTTCTTTAACTTTTCCTTCCGTTTCCTTGCACTTGGTTATAAATACTAGACAAACATCTTTTGATGCGATTAAATACAAAAATTATACAAATATAACCAAATAACATATACAAAAGCAAACATAACGCTACTGAAAACATGTACAATCTGAGCGTTATCAAATTCCCCTACACTTAAACTTTGATTGCCCTCAAGCAAATCTAGAAAATAAAATAGCCACTGGTACAAAATTATGATTACGAAAAATATGATGCAAATCCACCAAGTACAAGTACGAGAGAAAATTCATCAATTTAGCTTTTAATGTTGAACTTCAAGATGTTTGACAATATCCAATGATTTTCTTGCATGATTAACATTTCAAAACACCTCACAAAAAAGGAACGAAATATAATTCACTCAATCACTCAATTTTAGTGGAGTAACAAGATAAATCACACTCATTACTCAGTCATGATTAGATTATTACCATAAGCTTGTATAAGAAATAAAACTCCACCGACGTGGCGTGAGCACCAAGCAAAAACATCTAAAGAGGACTTTTATTCGGGTTGAAATGTTAGGCTTAGGGTAAAGGGTATGCATAAGGCATGGGAATGTTAATGGAATTGGTGTTAAAGGAAAAATAAAATCAAGTCTAATTCCCATGTTGCTAGTTACCAAACAATCCGCAAACCAGTAAATGATTATAGCTTCATTATCTTTTCTTCGGATTTCCACAACTCTTCGTTTTGATTCGCCATAACAACTTTTCTTTGAACATAGCACATTGGCTAATACATTTTTTTTAAACATATCCTTGAAATGGCTCATACAACTGACAAGGTGCGGTTACTCATAATCATCAAAACAATCTTCTCACACCAGGTGACTAGCAACCAACCGTTTAGACATTGAAAAGGGTTAGGCTAAGGTTTAAAGTGTAAAATATTTTTGTATTTTTATGGATTTATCAAAAACGAAAAGGATGGCTCAAAGGGTGTAACTAGGGGTATCTAGCGCTAAAGATAAGAGCTACAAATGGGTCCATGTGGGTGGTTAACTAACCGATGTGGCTAGCTAATATATTATAATATGAAAAATGGAAGGCCATTTGGGTTAAAATCCTAAGGTGCCTCTTTATCACACGAATTCACTTATATCGCATTTAATGCGATCTCACAATGATCCGGTAATGATTTACAAGTACAAGTTCTAGCATAAATAAAATCACCCAAGCACCTCATAGCGAAAAGATTCAAGCATAAAAGATGTATGCTTTATGTAGAACAGGCTCAAATCCTCACAATTTTAGTGGAAAGGGCTATAATATGTGCTAGCAAATGTTATCGATCCTAGAATGGATTGTAATATTAATCAGAACACATCTCAAATTTTCAAATATTACCAGTTTTACCAATAGTTTGATCCAGTTATTCTTAATATATTATCCTAAAAGCATGAAAATAACTAGATCACAAGAGCAAACAAAAATTTAAATTTAAGCTTAAAAACTCTAATTTTCCTATTCAACCCCCCCCCACACTTAAGTTAAACATTGTCCTCAATGTGAAAAATGAACTTCAAAGTATAGAAATAGGGAAATAGAGATAAAACAAGATATTCGAATGAGTTTGTCAGCTTTATTTTCTTTGATCCAAGCGTCCACTGGAGTAATCATTACCTGCACAAAATCTTATATACAAACAAAAGAGTTTTATTAAGATGTGGCACCCCCACACTTAAGTTCAACCAAAGGTTTAAACTTTGGGAGTGACCACAGAAAGTCAAATCTGAAACACACGGGTTGCCTCCCGAGAAGCACTTGTTTTATTAACAAGTCATCAGCCTGACTCAAATTTTCCCGAATTCACGTGGCTGCAGTTACAGCCTTGAACATTTTGAAAACTTCGGGGACATACATGAATTCTTCACCAGTTGCATCAATAACGCTCCAGATGAATTCAGCAGATGGTTTCCAAGGAACACTTTGTGGGATTCTTCCTGGAAAAGGTGCTACGAAGGTGATGGTTTCGAATACATTTTCAGGTGAAACTGTCTCAACTGATATTTCATTCATTTGCTCCTTATCGTAGTATAATTTGATTAGGTGCCTATTAACGATGAAACTTCCACCCTGTTTGTCATAAAGATCGACATATCTGGATGGATATCCATGTTTAACGATATATGGGCCAAACCATCTTGGTTGCAGTTTAGGAGCTTTGAATTTAAATTTCATGTTGAAAAGCAGAACTTTATCTCCGACTTTGAATTCTTTTCGAATTCACAGCTTTTTGTCATGATAAGCTTTTGTTCTGGCCTTATACAGTTTGGAATTTTCATAAGCTTGGAGTCTTAATTCATCGAGTTCATGCAATTGCAAAAATATCTTCTCTCCAGCTATTTTGAGATCGGTGTTACAGTTTCTAAGAGCCCAGTAAGCACGATGCTCAACTTCGAATGACAAATGACAAGTTTTCCCATACAGAGTCTATAAGGAGTCGTGCCAATAGGAGTTTTGTAAGTCAGACGAAATGCCCACGAGCATCGTCAAGTTTCTTCGACCACCGCAAGGATTGTTCTTCACCGCTTTTTCGAGTATTCTTTAAGAGCTCGCTGGTTTTTTCAACTTGGCCACCGGTTTGTGGGTGATAAGTTGTCGCAAATCGATGATGAACTCCATATCTTTTCATGGTTTTCCATTTTTAGGTACATGTAAATGGGTTCCTCGATCGCTTATCAAGGCTTTGGGAATTCCATAACGAGCGAAAAGCTTTTGAGAAAATTAATGACAACACGAGCATCGTTTGTTGGTAAAGCTTCACCTCGCCCATTTGGACACATAATCTATAGCAACGAGAATGTATTCAGATTGTGGGATTTAGGAAATGGTCCCATGAAATCAATTCCCCAATATTGAATATTTCACACACTTGAATGCTTGTCAATGGCATTTCGTCTCTGCGTGAAAGGTTGGTGGTTCTTTGGCAAGCATCACAATTTTGGACAAGTGTATATGCTTCTTTGAATATTGTTGTCCAATAGAATCCAACATCAAAAAAAAAATTAGCTGTGGTGGAAGGACCATAATGTCCCCCAGTAGGGCCATGATGACATTCATCAAGAATTTTGCGGGTTTTGGAACCGGAAACACATCTTCGGATCATTCCATCAGGGCACATTTTGAAAAGATAAGGTTTTTCCCAAAAGTAGTGTTTAAGTTCCAAAAAGAATTTGCTCCGTTGAGCGTAAGTTAATCCTTTTCTAAGAATTCCTTCAACGAGAAAGTTTGCAAAGTCAGCAAACAAAGGATTTTCGTTTTCATCAACCGTCATGAGGGTTTCATCACGGAAGTAATCATCGATTTCTTCTTCCTTTAACTCCTCTAGATCGGGATTTTCAAGACGTGATAAATGATCAGCGGCTAGATTCTCTGCTCTTTTTTTATCTTTGATTTCGATGTCAAATTCTTGGAGTAGCAGAATCCATCGGATGAGACGCGGTTTAGCATCTTGCTTGTTGAACAGATATTTAAGTGTTGAGTGATCGGGTGAACACGACTGTTTTGGAAAGCATGAGGTAAGATCGGAATTTGTCGAATGCGAAAACTACGGCCAGTAATTCTTTTTCTGTGACTGTAATATTTTGCTGAGCACCATTCAGTGTCTTGCTAGCAAAATATATTGGCCGAAAGTGTTTTCCTTCTCGTTGGCCTTAGACGGCTCCAACAGCAAAATCGCTTGTTGAGTAACCAATTAGGTGAAACCATTATCTCCTTTGAATTCTACTTTCATAAAATCAACAAACTCTTTGTCAAGGTCTGTTTCATTGATTTTTTCAGAAGTAGTCATGAATGGATCAGATTCATTCAGTAACGCATCCAATTCTTCGTCAGTGACTTCATCGATAACATCGATGTTGAAACAAGTGTCATCACCGAACGTGGATAGCGCATTGCTTTATCGATCGAAGGTGATTCGATCCTCTCCAACTCAAGGTTGAGTTCTTTTCCTTCACTTTAATGATTGCATCACGTATTTAGGAAAGGTCTTCCTAAGATGAGTGGGACTTTACTATCTTCTTCCATTTCTAGGATTACAAAGTCCACGCAAAAAATGAATTTACCAACTTGAACGAGCATATTCTCGGCAATTCCAACAGGATATTGATAAGAATGATTTGCTAATCGAATGCTCATCTTTGTCGGTTTAAGGTCATTATTGCATAATTTGAATACAATAATAAGGCATCAAATTGATACTTGCGCCAAGGTCGGCTAAAGCATCGCATTGAATATTGTTCCCGAAAGTGCATGGAATAAGAAAGCTCCCAGGATCTCCGAGCTTTGGTGGAATTTTGTTTTGAATGATGGCCGAGCATTCTTCATTAAGGAAGGTAGCTGATATTTACTCTAGCTTGCTCTTGTTGTTAAGAAGTTCTTTCAAGAATTTCCCGTAATTGGGCATTCCGGCTAAGACATCAACGAGGGGAACATTGAGTCTAACCTCTTTGATTATTTCAATGAACTTCTTATAACGCTCTTCCATTTTTTCTTTCTTGAGGCGTTGAGGATATGGAATTTTTGGTGTATATGCCTTGACAGAGGAATGTTGGTCAGAAAATCTGCCAAATTTGTTTTCAAGATCTTGGATATATGCTTGATGATTTTTCTGCCCCTGCTCAACTTTAGCTTTGAGATTGAAATTTTGATTTTTTATGAAATCATTCACAGATTTTTGAGCAGTCACAAATTCTCTCATGGTTTTTTCGAATTCGGATTCTTCCATCTTTTTGACAGAATTTTGTGGGGGTGGTTTGTCAGTTCGGGGTTGAGAATCACGATTGTTATCCCTTGGTTGGCGGTCTTGCCAATTTCCAGAATTTCTACCGTAATAATTACCACGATATCCTCCTCCACGGTATCCTCCTGGACATAATTCGCTCGCTCGTTAGGTCCACCTGGGTTTATCATCGCACTTTTACGATGGGTGATTTCTCTACAATTGTTGCATCCGTCTCGCATTTCCTTCATTTCTCCTTTGATATCTTTGTATTGCGAGTCGATTTTTGAGGTTAAGGCTTCCATTTCTCCCGAGTTTCGAGGTATCGGATTTTTGACAAAAGCAACGGTTTTCAAGGGGTTTGGTTTTGAATCTTTAGACCAATCGAGTTTAAGAAGTACTCGATCTTCGAGTAATTGGTGTGCATCGTTAGGAGTCTTATAGAGAAAAATTCCTCCGACATCAAGGATACCTTGAGAGATTTCATCTAGTCCATGGTAAAAGATTTGAATAATGGTTCCTTTGGATATTCCATGTCCATGACAACTACGAAGCAAATCTTTCATCCGAAGCCAAGCTTCGACAAGTGATTCATTGGGGTATTGTGTGAAAGCACGAATTTCTCCCATTAATCAATCAAACATGGCAGGTGGAAAGAATCGGCTTACAAAGGCTTGCCTCATCTCCTCCCAAGTATTTATAATTCATGGCGTCAATTCATTGTACCATACTTTTGCATCTCCGATGAGTGATGATGGAAAAAGTTTGATTTTGATGGCATTGACATCGGTGTCGCCATACCGGAACATGCCACAAATTTCGATGAATTCGGCAATGTGCTTATGCGGATCGGCCCACGCACGGCCATCGAATTGGCGGTCTTTGATAGTAGAAAGATGATGACCCTTCACGGTGAAGTTGTCACCAAGGTTGACAGCAACAATAGCACTCCCAGGGGTTGGTGCTATGGCTCGGTTGGTTCCCCACATGGGTTGATCGTCCGCCATGGGAAAAGGTAAATTGGTGAAAGGGTTGTAAACGACTTTGGCTTCTACAAGGTTATCAAATGGTGGGTTTGGTACTCTAGGTACATGATTTTCTAAGATAATAAAAGGTGTTCTTCTTCTTCTTCGAATCAAACGTTCGGGATTGGTAAGAGGTGAGATTGGTTCTATTCCAGCTGCACGAGTGTTCATACAATGACCTAGAGAATCCAGGCAATATCTAAACACACGGACAAACAAATAAAACAGATTTCCGGACAGAAACGAGTAATCGGATCGGTTGCGAGGAGCGACCGATCGGTTAGATCAATTGGTTATGGATTTTGGCGCAACCGGATCGGTTGTGAAGACGACCGATCGGTTGGACCTTTCAAAATTTTTTTTAGAAAGGGATCGACTGACGTGGATTCAAAACTTGCTGAAACACAATCAAATCCCCGGCAGCGGCGCCAAAAACTTGATGTGCTACGTTTGTACAAGTTTTAAATTTATAAAAGACGATTTACCAATTTTACCAATAACACATACGAGCAAGTGCACTCGTCCGTTATAGCAAGATTTTAAAGGTAAGTCGGGATCGTTCGCAGGGATTTGCGTAAATCTGATTAAGAAGTCTAAATCAACTAAGGCAATCCAAAAGCATATAACAACGAAAGTAGATATAATGAAATTCAGATGATTAAAAACTACACTTGCTTAAACTAGTTTCTTATCCTTGATTAGTATGATTGTGTTAACCTCTAAACATGTTGGTTATGATAATTAGTTGGTGTACTAATCTATTGTTCTTACAAGTTAAACCTTCGTCAAGATTTTAGTTCATAAAAACAAGCATTAAGTTTAACCAATCAATTCAAGATCAATTCAAGTTTCATAAGTTTACTTTCGCAAACTTAAACACAAAAATATCCATTTTCTTTATCAAATTTGCTTAAAAAATGGTCAATACAAAAGGTAACCGATTATAGACAAAAGGTTACAATTGATTGTAAACAACTAATCTTACGACCTTTTAGATGTTTCCAATCAATCCAACTTGATAATCAAAAAGTGTTCTTATTACAACCACACTTTATTTTCTTTGTTTAATCAAGAATAATGGGTAAAAACAATCATCCATAGACAAAATGATTATAACTAGTTGAATAACAATAAGTTCTTTCGACCTCTACGATTACTATCAACTAGTCAAACTTGATTAACAAATGTCACTATGAAACTTTAGCACAATTGGATCTTAGAATCAACTTGAAAATAAATTAAAACATGTTAACACAATCATAAACTAATCACATGATAATCACATCATTTAAGCAAGTGTATAAAGAAACTAGCCACTCATAGCAAACATAAACATAAACTCAGAACTTTGAAGATTAGAAAACATGATTAAGAGTCTTACAATACTTGAAATAAGATTACAAATGGTGAAGTAATGATTCCCAAAGTATTGGGGTAGACTCCTTGGGGGTTTGACCTCCAAATGTTGGACTTCTGGAACTCCAAACTTTCCTGGACTTCTAAGGATGAATTTGAGAGCTAAGAGCTTTGCGTTTGATGAGTAGAGAGTTGTATTGAAGTGTGTGTCTCATATGCTCACAAGAGGTCTCTATTTATACTAGTTCCAAGGCCTAGGGTATTAATTGCTGAACTTGGCCTCCAAGGAGTTAGGAAGGGACTAGAATACACCAATAAAAGGACCTAGAATCGTTTAGATACAATGGGGAAGCTTAATGATGAAGAAATGGCAGAAACAGGTCTTCCAACCGGATTGGTCGCTTGTCCAGCCGATCTGGTTGGTCTTCTTGCATTAACCTAGCCGAATCGGTTGCGGGTGGCAACCGATTGGCTGGTCCGTCTTCAAGGGCACTGTTTGACCTCTTTTCAGCCGATCCGGTTGCGGGTGCGACCGATTCGGCTGGTCTTCCTGAGTAATGGAAAATTGACCTTTTTCTTGATTCTGACTTGAAGAGCTTGGTTCTTCAATCATCTTGGTCTTCTATGATACTTGAAATGTTGATTTGTGCTTTGACATGCTTCACTGAAACGGGAATCGTCCTTTTATTGAACATTCTTTAACTTTCCTTCCGTTTCCCTGCACTTGGTTATAAATACTAGAAAAACATCTTTTGATGCGATTAAGTACTAAAATCATACAAATATAACCAAATAACATATACAAAAGCACACATAACGCTACAGAAAACATGTACAATCTGAGCGTTATCATTGTCATTATAGGATCATCAATCCATATCATTTTAGACGCTAGTGTTAATCCTTCATTTGATTTAATAAGAAACAAAACGTTACATGTGTGTGCTATTTTAAGCTTGCGTTAGACAATATAGTTTGTTACTGATTATACCAATTTCTATAGAAACTTACTACTATCCACTGACGCATTTCACCTATATTACTGCTAGTTAAAAGGGTGTCGTAACACATGCATTTCTCATCATCTGTTAGCAACATGTTACACATAAACAACAAAATACTCATGTAAAGAGATTAGAACAAAATTAGCATATCATATATAATATGCACATATAGGAGATACAAAATGACTAAAATCCATAACATAAATAAGATTCAGAATCATAACAGTATCAAATAATATGAGCAACAAATACAAAAATTCAGAAACAGAATCGGATGATATGAACACCAAACACAACGTAAACATCTACAAATATGTCACAAATAAAAATGATATCAAGGATTTGAACTAATGCTACAAATAGTAAAGCACCAGGAACATAAACTTAGTGAAAAACACAACAAAGACGTCTGATCCAGCAGGTTCTGCAAAATTCTCAGCAACAACTACATGTCGAGGAGCTAAATGTGTTGTAACAGCCTGACGATAATAGAGGCCAAACGCTCATGAGCATTGACTATTGGATTCAGGAAGGTTATAAGTACCCAAACAACCTAACAACAATAGCAAATGAAAAAGTGAGGCACCAAGACTTGTAACAAAATAGAAGACATCTTATTTCGTCTCAAAATAACTGAAACATGAGACAAACTAACATACTGAGACCGACAGATACTTGTTCAATGTAATGGTATTCTTACATAATAAACATAACTGAAATAAACCTTGGCTATGTTGAGCAAGTTGGATACATCAATGTTGGCTAATTTGATTGTTGTGTAAAACCTGTTGAAGAACACCAAGAGGAGAAGCAGCTCCATAAACAAAATCGGATGATTTAACAATACATATAATAACATGGCATGTAACATAATGGGAAAAAATTACTTATAACAACAAAAAATAAAAATGGTTACATTCATCATCTAAACATAAGAAAAATTGAATATATCATCAACACAAAATTGGATCAAATATATTTACAAAAGAAAGGGGCAACACGGTGACTTGTTGAAACCCATGTTTGAATTTCTTGTCTTGGGATGTGAATTTACGTGTGATAAAGAATGTGATTTTGAGATGTGTTTCAAGCGTGATTTCGTGTAACATTTCGAAAATCAAACAATGAAACCCAAAAATAATCAAGCTAAACATGGTATAGATTGAGAAAAGATGCAGTTTTTTAGGGGAGGAAATTATTGTTTGACCGTCATTGATTTTGAATTGCCTAATTTGGAAATACCAAGTGAGTAGGGAGTCTGTTTTGGTTGTTTAAGAGAAGGGAATATGGTAATGTTTTTTTATCAATATAAATTAGGGAATGCAGTTTGTATCACAAATTGTGGATTGCTCCAGTGGTTGAGGCATTTGTGTCTGGACATTTAGACCCGAGTTCGAATCCTGCACGATAGAATTTTTTTCTCATTTAACTAGAAATAGTGCCTAGTCACCATTTTCACCTCATCATATGATGCTCCATGTCATCATTAATGTGTCTAGTAAGCATTAATGATGTGTCAATGTAGTCCCATATATATGTATGTATATATATATATATATATATGGAAGGGATCCGGTAAAATAAAAACTAAAATAAGAAGAATAAGAAGAATTTTTAGCCACACATTTCAAATAAGGGAGAGATTTTCGCGGGAGATGCATTTATTTTAATAGGTGCATCTAAAATGTGTGGTCGTGGTTTCTTCTTATCCTTCTCATTTGATTTTTTTTATTTGATCCTAACTATATATATATATATATATATATATATATATATATATATATATATATATATATATATATATAAACGGGAGGCGTTACACGTAGATAATGCCACGTAAACGCCACCTCATTGCCCGATAATTCATTATTAGCCATGTCATCACATTGTTGCCATGTAAGCATTTTTAAATTTTATTTTATTTGAAGACATTTAATTAATTTTGAATTTTAGGCTATTTTTTTATTTTTTCCGAAATTATTTATGTTTTATTAGATTAAATGTTAAAAAATTGTAATTTAAAAATGTAGTTAGTATGGTTCGAACCTTGGTCACTCTCCAAACTTAACCATCATCTCTACCACTAGAGCAATTCAATTTTTGTTTTATATTTTGCAAGACAAAGTTAATAAATCAAAAAAAAAAAAACGGTATCTGTAAATATTTTCCAAAAATAAAAAACGTGTAAGTTTGTGTTTTTTTCCAAAAAAAGATAAAGATAAGTTTGGTAGTTATTGATTGTTATTTTAACGATTTTGTTTTAGGTTTTACATAATATTACAGTATATATACACCATTATTTATTGTGCAACCTCATTCTCCATATGTCGAATAACATTCTGTTGTGAATTTCTTGATAATGCTAAGAATTCACTTTTCATAGCCTACTTGTAATTCATGACTGCGTATGAAGTTGTAATAACACAAGTTGCATGATATATATCGTTTGGATGCGTGTCTAGCATGAAGTTTCTGAGATTGATTGTAACTGCATCTGTTTTGGCAGGAGAACTCGAGCATCAACTCAAATACAAACTTGGTATTTATGGCCAAGAACTTCGAGGTTGTCAGTCGGGTGGTGACGAATTAGAGCACAAAGACATCCCTCTCATTATTCTATAACATAACTGTAAGGTCTTCTGAAATCTCTATATGTCTGCATTTCCCAAGTTCTTTTATGTTCATATGCTTTTCCTTGAAGTCTGCTTGGAAAATTTCTTATATAATTACCTACTATTCGCAGATTGGGCGGGTTCTTTGCTTGAAGCCCGATAGATGATGATCGAGCGAGAACCATGTGAGTATAAAGATGTAGTTTTTTTTTTTCTTTTCGCTTACTAAGGTCTTTGGTAACACCATCGTGTATCAACCTATCTAATACCCTCTATGGCAGTAACCAAATCTCATTGTGAGAATCCAACATGCTCAATAGATTTGATCTATCCACCTGATGATTGTCATTATAACGACACACTTTCGTTTTCACTACAAGTAATAATCATTTTAAACTTTCTGGGATATGCATTAATAAATCAACATATTATAGATTGCAAGCTTTTACTATTTAACTGGATGGACATTGTCCTAATTTTGTGACTTACATTTGAACGTTTGGCAGATTTGTCGTGTTGAAGATATAGTTGTGAATGGAATGATTAAGGGGAGTATTATTCAGATCCACAAGGCGATGAGCGTCATGTGGTTCTGTAGGAGAAATTCACATGTGTTTTTTCTTTAGGCATCAAGACTCATCGTTCGATTTTAACTTGCTTTTTTTCCTTTGTAGATTTTCGAAAATTAAGATACAAGTTTGACCATTGCGAGCAGTTGGTAGCACATTCAGATATAATGAGGTTCGATTAGATGAAGCAACGCAGGATGATTTGGACCTGATAAACCCTAATGTTTGATGAATCTAAAACAGTCGTGTTCTCGGCTAGCTTAGATTTAATATCATATACAAACTCAGATTTTTCTCTACGGTAACCTTTTATAAGTTCTAATTAATTGGTTTAGGCGGGTTGGCTAACGGGTCATAAGCATATCATGGGGTTCAAATGAATTCAGCTTGCATTGTGTTGTGAGTTTAAGGGTTAACTTATTATCGTACTATTATGAAGTAGAAACATATCTAAACGTTATCTTATGCCTGTGTTTCTGATAATTCTTTGGTATTTAATCAATTTAATTTATTAACGTGGCTGATATTCATATGTAAGTGACAATTAGTCACTTTGAGAAACCTTATATAGAGGTAGCAACTTTAATTTATTTACCAATAATTGTATAAACTAATGGTCACTGCATATGATACTATTGTTTTTTTAGGCCAATGATGAGGAGTGGGAAGTATATTCTCAAGTAACAGCTGTGTAAGATTTTATTTTGGTTAATTTTATCATTATCATTGTGATTGGTATTTATAATATTTTTGTTTTTGATGAATTACTATAGATGTGTGGCAAGTATCCTTACGGGAATCAATATTATAGTGTGCTCTATGTTGCTTATGGACCTTAAGTCGCGGTAGGTTCTCTTTTTGAGCTAATCTATTTACTTGATATTATGTGGCAAGTATCCTTACGGAATCAATATTATAGTATTAGCATTCGAGAAAACATCGAGTTCCAGCCTCAATGACCTTGTGCTGTAAAGTCAAGAAATCCTACTTAACAACTCGTCCAAGGGTTAAGCTTAACACATATTTAGATTGTAACCCCTCAAAGGCAAGACTTTGTCTTTGATTATGTTTGTTTTTTGCAATTATATAGTTTATGGAATAAAAGGACTTATGAGATCTTATTCGTAAAAAATTACAGTTAGAGCTACTTTTGACACAATTTTAACTGTTATATATTTTCCAATTTGACCTATTAGAGATTATGTGAGGGCGTTTGGATTAGCTTATTTAGCCAGCTTATGTGCTTATTTAATTTTTGAAAAACTGATAAGCTGACCTTTTAGAGTTTATTAACTTTAGCTTATTGGCTTAAGCCAATAAGGTGAAGTTGATCTGGTCAAAATCACACTTGGCGGCTTTTCCAAAGTTAAATAAGCTCATAGGTTGCTAAATAAGCTAACATCGCACCCAGAAATCTTTATATAATAAATTTTTAGAAGCTCCAAAGTTTCAAAATAATCCAGAAAGAACAAGCTTATAAGATGTAAGTCAATAGGTGGTGTTTCAATGTAGAAGTTGAGGTACAAGATTGAAGCAACAAGTTGAGTTTGGGTTTAAATGTAAGTGTTGCGCTTTCTTTCCACATTATTGCAGACTTACTATGAACGTACTAGCTGCGATTTAGATATGAAGGGAAATTGATTAGGTCGTGCTTTGACATACAATAATGTGGTGGATATTGGTCTTTGGGATCGGTGAATCGAAAATGGCTAAGATTTATTAAAACATATTGTTACGATTGGATTTTGTTTAAGGTTTTAATACTTGGTATGCTTTATTTTTCTAAAGCTTGAGATAGTTTGTGTGTACATTTTTTGTGTTCTTTCGCTATTAAAATTTTCCTTTGTTTGTACATGTGTGTCTTTTTCGTATTATTTGAGAGGACGTAAAGGAAAGATGAGGAATATGTAAAAATGACGAATGAGCATACTCCTGCATCTGTGAAAAGGCGTCTTGGTCGATTACTCGGTTGCAACAACGAACGTGACCAATATTTTATTAACAAATCTTGTTGAGACTAAAAATGTGGGGTCATATATCGATTGATGTTTGCCTTAAGAGCTATCTTATCATAATCGCAGATCCTCCAATTTAATTGTATCACGAAGAACATGACGTAATCTTTCTTCTTGAATCTCAATAAATTACTGAAGGATGCAGGAGACCTGTTTTATGAGGGGCTTAAGGACATATCTCTTCTCACATGCCTACACAAACTTGAGGGATCTATGTTTGCCATGGTAAACATTTTCCATGAAAGAGACATACGCATTGGATATAGATTAAACTTCTTTAAGTTTATGTAAATTTGCTTTCACATGTGAAGTTAAACCTATCGGCTTTTAATGATGTGGTTGATGATACATATTTCTGTATGAAGTTAGCGAAAGAGGAATCCATCGTCCTTTTTCCTGGTAATAGAACCCTCATTAATATATTCATAAGTTTCTTTAAATGTGAACATTAAATGATCTTAGTATTATTTTTGCTCATATGATAATATTTATTGTCTTAGGGGATGTTGTTGGCTTGATGAATTGGGTTCGAGTGAGTATTGCAGCCCACTAAGTAGTGCTTATTGGGAGGGTGACATCACTTTGTTCGTCTATGTTTTGTTAATTATTTATTACAATTTTTCTTTTTGTACATTCCGTCACTCATTACATATTTTTTATGCTCCATTTTTTTATGAGATAATCAACATTATGTATACTCTTATAATATATATACTAAAATGGTTTTATATATATGAGATTAAGATTGTCCTTTAACAACTATATGATGAACATATATGGATGCACAAAGTGATATAAAGTTACCAAAAAAGCACAAAGATTTCCTACGTCACTTCAAAATGCTTAGCCAATCAAATGCATGTGAATACTTCTATTATAGCCATAATTAGCCTTTAGTGTCCTAAAGAAAGCTTATAACTTTTTGTGAAGCAAAAGTGTAGTTATTTTAGATAATAATTATGTAACATACACACATGAAAAGAACTCTTTATGTTAGCACGTTAAATCAGCATGTGTATATTAACTTTGCACACCTGTGATGGCGGATCAAGTGTAGACTTGGAGCCACAGACTTTATATCCTCACGACAACATGTGTTTACACATGGCAATTCAAAGGCAACTATCAGCATATTTTTTCCCATTTATGCTTATATGAAGCTTAAATTGAGTGTGGTAAAGTTTGACACACACTCATGTTACTTTCGACACCTCAATCAAGAAATAACATGAATTATGGCTCTACACTTGGCTCGCACGTTCCCCGCTTGCTGAATTGATGAATCGTACAAGATACATGGAATATGAATTGTGGAAGACTAAAAAGGTATGATTTTTTGTTGTTGCCGTTGTTTGATACTAAATTCATGAAACTGGTAATGTATTTCAACTTTTTAGCCTTTTGCATGTAGGTCATCGGAGTTGGTTATAGATTATGAGAGGTATTCATACATAAGTTTATGGCTAAAATGCTTATTAAACTTCTTAGAAAAGAGCTTAAAACTACATATTTTGGTAAATTTAACCTTTTTTATATGGGCATGTGCCAACTATTTATGATTATTTCCCTCTCAAACGTTTTATTAGAGATAAGGGCTTTTTGATGAGCACGTTAGCACGCAAATTGACCTTTTACGTGCTACAAAACCATTATAAGAACTTCAATTAACACTATTTCACCATTCATTTTTAGTTATAAATGATAAGAAATAGTTCATAAACTTTGGTATGTTTATATCATGCTTTTAATATTAGAAATGGTATTGCGTGTTCTTTGAACATAACTTTTTATAATTGTTACAACTGATAGCACTTATAACAACTTAGTCATTGTTTGTTATGGAAACTTCATGGTGCATGTTTTCATTTTTTGTAGATTGAGGTCGGACATGTCACGAAGCACTAAAGCATCCGGTATTGTGCCGCCTCAGAGGTTCGAGCAAGGATAGGTTCTAATATATAGAGTCTTATGAGGCTTATATTCGTGACTCAATTTCGTGGCAAGGTTTTTATTTCTTAATAACCATATCTCACTATTTACTATGACCTTTCCTCAATCGTGAAGGTTCATCTACATCCACACTATAGATTTGCAATGTGCCTATTTGTGTAGATAGCAATGGTTGAAATGAGAGCGATTTGGTGAGAAAGATGCATGATTGAAGTTAGAAGATCTAATATTCAAGACCTTTTTTGACACAAGATAAAGTTGCGGATACTTAATTAGAGTAAATGGCATGTAATATGAGTACTAAACAGACGTGCACGGTGTGTCATTGATATTAAACTTTGAAATAAATTTACACATATTTACTTTGTACTTTTTAAATTAAATAAATCATGCAAACGATATTTATAAGTCATGCCCGCCCATCGGGCGGCTATTTATCTAGTATATATATATATATATATATATATATATATATATATATATATATATATATATATATATATATATATATATATATATATATATATATATATATATAGTTAGGTTTAAATAAGAAGATTACTTAAAATAAGAAGGAATAAGAAGAACTATAGCCACAAATCCGAGATGCACCGACTTAAATTAGATGCATCCCTATAATCTTATATGTATTATAACGCACCATAGTGTGTTTTCTAGCTTTTAATCAGATGCATATACGTATATAAGATGCATTTCATAATTTCTCTTGTGTTTTGTTCCTCTGCACGTGCCAAAATCATGAAAATTAATTTGCACCATCTATACATCATATTAACTTTCGAAACTCAAGATGTTGCATCTATATGAATATATATGCATCTAATGCAAGTCGTTGCATCTCAAATGCATGGTTTTGATCACTTCTCACCACTTCTTATTTTAATTTACTTCTCACTGGATCCTTACTCTCTCTCTCTCTCTATATATATATATATATATATATAGAATATGGATCCATTGAGAAGATTTTAAATTGAGAAGGCTAAAAAACGATAGATTTTTAACTTCGATTCAAGTTTTTCAAATGTAGAACTCATTTTAATGTGATTCTAATTCAAAATGTGTAAAAAGAATTTGAATCAATGTTGAAAATTTCATGACATTTCGATATAACTACATTCATGAATCATCTGTACAAATTTAATGAATCATTAATATAACTCGATTTTTACAAATATTTGTGAATCAAATTTGTGATTTATAGATACAATTCACTATTAATTGATGTATACTTGTGAATCAAATAAAATAATACTGAATCAATAGCTCAAACGAAGATTTATCAATCCTTCTCAATCTAAAACCTTCTCAATGGAACCAAAGCCTATATATATATATATATATATATATATATATATATATATATATATATATATATATATATATATATATATATATATATATATATATATATATATATATATATATATATATATGGAAGGATCCGTGCGGATTAGATTTTAAGAGGGATAATGCGGATAATATCATAGTAACATTCAAAAAATAATTCAAAAATATGAAAAATTAAAAGGAAAGAGGACAACAATTTATTAAGAATCGTTGAAAAAATCGAAAAATTGATTTTCATTGTTAAAAGGTATAATGATATTATAGATTTTGTTAATGTCACCATAATTATCATGCTTTCTTAATATCAAAGTTAAGAACACAACTGGCAGTACTAACAAGTAAGTAGCAGCAGAAAATATATACGAGCAGTACTAAGTGAAACGCAGCACTACTAAGTAAATAAGAAGCAGGATACTAATTAGATTTTAATATCAAAGTAACTTTTTAAGTAAAATTGTTAATATCATAATTACTTTTTACATGTTTTCTTAATATCAAAGTTAATGTTTTACTGTTGCTGATGGAAAAGTTAGTACTGCTAATACAAAAGTTAGTGCTGCTAAGCCAGAAGTTAGTAATGCTACTGCAACAACAACAACAACAACTAAAGATGACATTTTAAGAACCGTTGAAAAAAATTCAGAAAAAAATTATTTTCATGGTTAAAAGGTATAATGATATTATTGATTTTATTAATATCACCGTAATTATCATTCTTTCTTAATATCAAAGTTAATTTTTTTTAATATCACCATAACTTTTCTTAATATCGTAATAAAAAAAGCATTGATATTAAGTTTTTTACTAATATCAAAGTAACTTTTTAAGTAAAATCGTTAATATCACGGTACGACTCATAATATCGTTAATATCACGGTATGACTCATAATCAAAAAAACAAAAAGTGCTTAGAAAAATCTGAAAAAATTAAAAAATGAAAGAAGATAACAATAGTAAGAATCGCTCAAAAGGAAAAAAAAAATCATTTTCATGGTCAATTGGTACCGTGAAGATAACGCTAGATCTGGACTTTTTTACAAAAGTCAAGATCGAGATATAAATGGGCGATCCAGTTCATCCATACGGCGTCTGAAAAATAAAAATCGCGTGTGATCCTTACCCATATATATATATAGGCTCCGGTTCCATTGGAAGGTTTTATTTTGAAGATTACAATCTTCGTTTGAGCAAATTGTTTCATGTTTTTATTTGATTCACAAGTAAACATCATTTTATGGTGAATCGAATCTATAAATCACAAATTTGATTCACAAATTATTGTTAAAATCGAGTTATGATGATGATTCATTAAATTTATGCGAGATGATTTAGTATTCTACATATATACATAAAATTGAGAGATTTTAACATTGATTCAAATTTTTTTACACATTTGAATTTTAATCACATTAAAATGAGTTTTACGCTTGAAAAACATGAATCAAAGTTAAAAATCTATCGTTTTGAAAAACTTCTCAATCTTCTCAAAATAAAAAACCTTTTCAATCGATCCGGGTTATATATATATATATATATATATATATATATATATATATATATATATATATATATATATATATATATATATATATATATATATATATATATATATATATATAAGTGTAATTAGAGAAAAATAAGAAAAAAAGTTATTGGGTCTAATTTGAAATATCTCAAACTTAGGGGTAAGTTTTGAAACCCACCCCCACCAACCATTGCAAAAAACAAAAAAAAATGGCAAAAAAATTTCCCGTAAAAATTTATAACTGTGATGCACATTTTTTTGTACATCTCAGTTATAAAAATTGGTGCATCATAGTTATAACTACTTTTTTAACTGTGATGAACCAAAATACAAAGGTGCATCAAATCGCATATGTTATTAACTTATTTTATAAAAAGTTTTGAATTAGAACCCTCAACCTTTGTGTATAAAAGAGAGATTTTTCAACTGATTCAACACACTTATTTTATTAATCACATGGTTAATATACAATGAAATTAGTTATCCTAACATGTTTCAGAGTCATTTTGTTTTACTTTTTATCATTTCACGATGGTTAATATACACTTGCTTTATCCCAATGACAAAACATGCTATAACAAAGAGATGCGACACTACCATTGCTACCATGGCTCCGTCCCTGGTTGTACAACTAATGCCTCTTAAAGAGCATATTACACTAAGTTATTGCTATATTATAGGAGAATATTAGGTAACCATCTTTGGATGCATCTCGGTTATACAAATTGGTGCATCATAGTTATAAGTTTATAACTACATTTTTTAATTGTGATTCACCAAAATAAAAATGTGCATCAAATCGCCTATGTTATTAACTTATTCTAGAAAAGTTTTGAAATAAAACCCTCAACCTTTGTTTATAAAAGAGAGATTTTTCAACTGACTCAACACGCTTATTTTATTAATCACATGGTAAATATACAATGAAATCAATTATCCTAACATGTTTCAGAGTCATTTTGTCTTACTTTTCATTAATTCACGATGGTTAATATGCACTGGCGTTATCCAAATGACAAAGCATGCTATAACAAAGAGATGCGACACTACCATGGCTCCGTCCCTGGTTGTATAACTAATGCCCATTAAAGAGCATAACACACTAAGTTATTGCAATGTTATAGGAGCATATTAGGTAACCATCATTGGTTGCATCTCGGTTATAAAATTTGGTGCATCATAGTTATAACTAATTTTTATAACTGTGATGCACCAAAATAAAAAAGTGCACTACAGTTATAAAATTTATGGCACGAAAAAACAATTGTTCAAAAAAAAAAAATTGGCGAATTTTTCTTTTTGGCGGAGGTAGGGTCTGAATTCTACAAACCTCTTTTAAAGAATGAAGGAAAATACAATAAGGTCGCATGGTTTGGTGTGAAAAGGGAGGGAAGAGGGGTGATCTAATGGTTGAGATTACTTCTCACTTTTCCTTGAGATCAAATTTTAAATGATCCATATATATATATATATATATATATATATATATATATATATATATATATATATATATATATATATATATATATATATATATATATATATATATATATATCTGACGGTTGTGCGCTTTCTTGACCTAAAATAAATATTCTGCACAAATATCTAGTAAGCGTCTCCGCATGTCCGTTATGGGCAAATAATCGATATATCAAATGCTTATGATATTTTATCTGATTGTAACAATTGAACAACATACATTTGTTGATAAGACTGCAAAGTCATATGGTAAAGTATGTATTAATTGTTTTGGAATCTGAATTAGATTGTAAATTGTGGTTAAATAATTGTATATTTTGGTAAAGCGGTGAATTAAATTATGTATTAATTGTATATGTTGAATAGTGTTTTTTAGTTTTTATTGTGTTTTAAATACTTATAAATAATGCTTTTTTACTTGTATTTGTTTAAAAATTTATTTATGAAGTATTAAAAAAATTAATCGAAGGAAATGTGCTAAATGCTTTATAAGTAGTTTAGATATATTTTTTGTTCGAATATAGATTTGGTAATAAAAAATACAACTTTGGATTGTTGGGCTCAAATGAAAGCCAAATCGTATTCAGTTTGGTTCATACTAAATTCGTTTCATTATAGTTTGTCGTTGAGAAAAACCTAACTCGAAGTCCTTGACCCGACATACACCTTTAAGTTGTGCCCCCACATAAATTCTTTTCTGGTACCGCCCATGCATCATTGTCAACAATGAAGATTGGCCATCGTGTTTGTTCTGTTACGATGTGGATGGATATTTGTTTTCGTAATTGGCTCACATTGCATATTTCTTTTTCAGATACTTGAATTCTTATAATGTGAATGCTTTAGAAAAACTTTTAAAAGATGCATGACATTAGTATTAAGCAATTGAGCATGACACGTGTTAGTGTGACCAAGGGTAATTTGTTCATCTTCTTCAACACATCATAGGCATCGTCATCACTACATTATTGTCAGTCGTTGCAAATTCTCATTGTTGCATCAAATATTAGCTTGCATCCAACATTATATACGTTAAATCATTTTGCAGCAGGAATTATTTATAAATATTAACACTTGTGACACAAGCATAATTTTAAAGAATCGCCAAATATGAAAATATAAATATAGAGAAATACTCATTACTATATCATTTATGATAAATATGGATCTGCATCTTCTTTAAGCTATCAAAAATACTAGACTACATCATCTTTAAACAATAAAATGTTTAAAAACAAAGCTAATTTGCATCATTAATAAAGTGTCAAACAATCTCATTTGCATCATCAACTACATCATCGTATCATCATCATCTTCAAACAATTTTTCATTCGATATCATGGTCCTTTAATACGTTGAATAATCTGATCCAAATCCGTGGATCAATATGGTAGGATCGAAATCCATCATCCTCGATCATCCATTTTGCATCTTTATCATGATCAAAACAAGATGAAGAATTATGAATTTGGAAAACACTTAACACGTTAAAAGATAGAGACAAATTAAATAGGGATTAAGCTGAAAAATAGCAACTAATTTTTTTAAATGTACTGATTTGGTATGTGAACTTTACTTTGTTTCACTTAATATTACGTACTTTAATATTTTGTTCCAATTTGATACGTGGTGATGACGTGTCACGCTATAAATGGTGACATGTGTCAAACTCTTATGTATGATATGTCATCATCACATATCAAATTGAAACAAAACATGAAAGTACGTAACATTAAGTGGAAGAAAAAAAGTTTACATATCGAATCGGTACAGTTGAAAATATTCGTTGATATTTTTCAGGTTAATCCCAATTAAATAAGATATTAAATCCGTATTTTTTTATTTTTTTTTTACTCTGTTTTTAGGCAGTAGCGTGTAGTTACTAAGATAACCCTCAAGTAATAGATGTATCTATTTGAAAGTTCAGCGTATTAACAAGAATGAGAATTTACATACATCTTGGTATGCATGCTCAATATTCGTATTTAACTGAAGTTTTAATATATGATTTACAATACTATCAAAACAAAGTTTGAAAAAATATATAAATATGATATGTATATAAGGATGTATGTAAATGCCCCTAACAAAAATGCCACCTGTATCTTGACAATAGATCAAGTCAAAGTTAAACCATCTAATGGTTATTATGTTATCTTACTTTTTTTAGTTTAAGATGTTCGCATAAACTGATAAACACCTAAACTTTGAGAAATTAAATAGTTGACTCAATAGCACACTATTTTAAACCAAACCGTTGCATGTTTTTTACAATTCAAGCCTTGCTTCTTGGTGATCTGTAATCAAGTTATTATATAAACCACGATTACATTCAAACTAATCAAGTTGATATGTATGTACACTGGCTTTTTTACTTCATGCACAGGAATCTCTTGACTATTAACTATGTTACCATTGATGAATTTGACTAAATCCTTGCAAGTTATCCTTCCATATGTGCCACTCGCTACCGTCACCGCTAACTTTCCGATCCTCTTCCACCTTCACAGCAACTAACTTTTCGACAGTCGCTCAATGAACACATCAAGTAACAGGGTATGTGAGATTACCCATAAACAAGTAGTTTTAATTTGTTTTTGATATATCAGATTTCATGCAAAACTATTAATTATAGGTACTTGTAAAATGTCAATCTGTACAAGAAAATCTTGAAACCACAACTTGTTTAAAGCATCACGATAACAACCAAACAAAGAAAAAAAGTAACATTTTAAAAATAGTATAAAACCAGCTTATTTGTCACATTTTAAAACGTATAAGTGAACAATATAAAAGTAAAAAATCGAAACCAATCAGAAGATTTGGATTTGAGTTGGCTGTCCCGTTTTTTGAGATACGGCCTTTTTTCCCCTTTTTTGCACACAAAAATGAAAGAATTTATACCCATGATGGCGGAAGGGTGTCGAAATAACCTCTAAAGTCAGTGGTGCCGATGACAGTGAGGACAAGAAAGTGGAAGATAAGCTTTATGATGCATGTACCAAAAGGCTTATGTTCCAATGGTACCTCATGTTAGGTAGGAAACTCCTTAACTAAATGATTATGGGTTCAAATCTTGTTTAAGACATGTGAGATAAAGTTGTGATGTTTAATATTGTGAGATAGTTAAAATTGTCGTTTTAAATCATGATTCACGTACTGGCATGGTCTGGGTTTTGAAAAGTCAATCGCTATAAAAACAAGGTTATATAACTGAGGGTATACTTGTCCATGCACTTAAAATTCCAGTGTCAAAACCATTTTATCCGTGTAAATATCAATTTCCCTTTTGAGTTACCTACTTACGTGTCCCTCAAATTCGGCAATCTGATTATTATGCTTCCATAACTTCAAAACTTGATCACTGTGGCTATGTGATACACGATTATTGAAATTTGAATATGATGTATTGTAACTGATCAAGGTTTCTGGTACTCAAGGGCGGAGACAAGGGGGGTTTAGCCGGTGCCCAATCAGCACATTAGCCTGACAAGACAAAAATGTGAGCAATCAAATATAGTATCATTTTTCTACTACACCACCGTCTTTATTTAATGCATGTTCTATCAATTCTTGAGTTGGTTGTGTTTTTCTTCATACATCATACTCAATTTAATATATTAGTGAAATCGATTTTTTTAACTCCAATTGAAACCATTAAATTACAAACTCTACCAAATAGTATTTGACTATTTTCTTGGATACCCTTTATTTCAAATCATAACAAGATAATACAGTTTGCAAATTACAAATTAATCAAAAGAACGATGGTGAAGTTAGTGTGTTCTAAACCATTACGTATTAAAATCAGGCTAGTTCATGATATACAACTGGAGTTTATATATGGCCATTACATTATTCACGGAATGGATTTTAGCAAACTTTTATCTTTATATGACATATCATGCATGTAATTCTTCTTTTATTTAGAACAATTTTCATTGCCTGTTTCACTTTAAGACGTGAGTCTGTTATTTCTTTTTTATACAAACTTATAGCTATGATTTTACGTTAGAGCGTGCCTCTCTCAACTTCTAATCTGGGCTCCGCCCCGGCTGGTACTGCAATGTGTTGTTAAGCAAAACATACTGAATATTATAGTTTTACTTTAGTTTTAGATAGGTAGAATTACTTGAATCATGTTTTTAATATATATATATATATATGTATTGCTAAAGTTAATAGCTTATTATTTTATTACTATTGTAGTTTGTTGTATAAGATTTTTATTATGCTGTTAGCTTTAGAAGTGGTGTTCGTTATTAGTATAACGAACCTTGTAACGTATAGTAAACATTAATAGATATGTATAGTGTATTGGGCTTAGCAAGAGTTAAGGTATAATTTAAACGCAAGTCCAATGGGCCTAGCCCATCCAAAGCCAATATTCGGCCCTTGTAAGTAACACATAAACACCATTTAGGGGTGTTCATCGGTTCGGTTATCGGTTTTTTTTGTTTATTCGGTTCGGTTAAATTTTTTTTTGCATATAACCGAAAACCAAGCCGAACCAAATTCAAATTGATTAAATCGAACCGAATAACCGAACCCCCATAACCGAATAACCCGAATTATATAATTTTAATTATGTATTCATTATTTATATATATTTTTAGCACAACAAAATTTTAAAGCTTAAAAATGTTATATTTATAGTATGAAAAGTTTTAATATTTTTTATTTATATAAATATATAAAAATATATATTTATTTGAATTCAGTTTTTGGTTCGGTTTTGGTTTAGATTGCCAAAACCATAACCGAGCCAAAAACCGAATATTTAATTCGGTTCGGTTCGATTTTGGCAAAATAGGTTCAGTTACAAGTTGGATTCGGTTATTTTCGGTTTATTCGGTTATTACCCAAATAATGAACACCCCTACTCCTACACTTGTAGGACGGTGGGAGTTCATTTTGTTTATACAATTCACCTAGTTAAGCTCTCTCCCTTCTCACTAGAACTGTCTATCTCTTGGATTATTTCACTCCCTAAAAACTCTCTAATGAATCGTGTATTTGTGATTCTTGATACCAAAAGGCGGTCTACAATTGATATCAGATCCATATAATAATTGTGGAGTGATTTTGTTTTCGAAAACTAGATCAAAAAGTATGTTTTTAATCCATTCATGTGTCTCGTTTTGAACCGTAGGTCTTTCTCTAAACCTTGAGATTTCACGGATAAATTCATAAAAGTTTACGTTTTTATGATGTATTTAGAGTTTTAGTAAAGATCTTGAAAAAAAAGGGTTTAAAACGTCAAAAATTGCGATTTTTAGTCATTTTTTGAGTTACATTTTGGTCAGATTCAAATCTCGGTAAACTTGAGATTTATCGAGATTGTAGTGATTCGGTAAAAGTACAATACGTAGTGGTCCAAGATTTTAGATGTCCTTTATATCGAGTTTGGTGTTTAACCTAGTTTGATATTTAACCTAGTTAGGAGTTTTATCAAATTAAGTATTCATCGAATTAGGGTTTAGTTTTACCGAAATACACTTTTTACTGAATTAGGGTTTCATTGAGTTAGGTTTTACCAAGTTAGAATGTTTATCGAGATTTGTTATTGAGATTTACCGAATTCGCTATAACCCTAATTTACCGAGTTCGTTGAAACCTAAAATACCGAGATTGCTAAACCCTAATTTCACCGAGATCCTAAATTGAATTTTCACCGAGATCCAAAAACATAATTTCACCAAGATCAT
Source organism: Chrysanthemum lavandulifolium (assembly GCA_022545495.1). Lineage (NCBI taxonomy): Eukaryota > Viridiplantae > Streptophyta > Magnoliopsida > Asterales > Asteraceae > Chrysanthemum > Chrysanthemum lavandulifolium. The sequence goes on from CM040242.1 coordinate 196,092,755, forward strand.
AATTTCACCGAGATCCATATTTACCGATATCCAAGAGAATTTTTACCGAGATTGTTTGGTTAATTTACGAGATTTGAACCCTAATTTTTACCAATATTAGTAACTCAATTTAACAAACATGACTATAAAAACATCATAATTCAGAACAAACACAACTCCATTATCACTTAAACCGATCTACATTAAGTGTCATACACTTACATTTATCATGGCATCTCAGAAAGACGTTGTCAATGCCAGATCAGAAAACCGTACCTCAATGCTTTACCGAGGTAGGTACATCTCATGGTCAGATCGTATGCTTAGTTACATTAAAGACAAACAGAATGGACACCTGATTATGAAAGAAATTGAAAATGGTCCCTATTAGTTCAAGGAGATTGATGAACCAGAAAAGGATGGGGTTCCTGCTCACACGAGAATGCAAACCATGAAAGACATCAATACTGAAGAACTTGCATTGTATCAGAATGATAAGAGAGCTAGAAATATCATCTTGTAAGGGGCTACAAGATGAGGTGTATATATTTGTGGATATCTGCAAGAGTGCAAATACTATGTGCAAGGTGATTGAGCAACTGATGTAGGAAATTGAGTTAGGAAATCAGGACAAGGACACCCCTCTTATTCGGGAATATGAGAAGTTTGCACACGGGGGAAAGAGTGAGCACTTTTGAGTCTTAGTGAACACTTTTAACTGTTAGTCATTATCACTTAATCAATTATAAATTCATATTGAGAATCGATCAAGTAATAACAACTTATTTTCTTTTAAACACTTTTCTTAATACAAATAAGCCGTAAAAACGTTTATTTATATTTTAGGATCTTCTAATGTTTTGTCAATAACAAACGTAAAATCATTTTAACGAAACAAATAAAATACGTAAATAGTTTGAGTCAATAGTTTACTAATACACTTACATTTTTTATATAAAACACTAAACAAGTAATAGTGCTTTTATGTTTTAGTAATGCATATGTACAACAACTAGTGTTTACATATTAGGTAGATATATACATAATTAGTATGTATTGTTATGGGTAATACAATGGGTAGAAGTTTAAAGTATTTGACCCATTGACAAAATACATTGAATGTAGTTGGGTAAAACCCAAAGTCCATGACCCATACCCATGGAGCATAACCCATAACCCATTGCATGACATCATGCATAAGTCATAAATGGGCATTATCCATGACCCATGGAGCTAACCCATGAGCCATGGACTAGATGCATTGCATCTAGTAGATACATTGTATCTACTTGGATACCCATTGTCCAAAGTCTATGACCCATGACCCATAACCCATGACCCATGAGCCAAAACCCATGGGCAAAGAGGAGTGTCCCACGGTTCCCCCATTTTACACTGGACGGATCCATCAAGTAAGGGATCTGTGGGACAGTAGCACATTTTCCTCTATAAATAGTGAGTCATTTCTTCATTGTAACTTAATCCTTCACATATATTTTCTCTTTGAGTTGTAAACTCTTTAACCACAGATCCAAGTGATCTTTGTATGTAGTTTTGTTTTTGTGTGATTCTCTAGGTTCCTATTAAAAGCGAGATCACCACCTCTTTTAAGTCAAGCAAGCTCAAGTCCATGAGTTGCCATGCTTCGTCATCATCAAGACTACTGAGGTTCTCTTGTTGATAGTTATTTCTTCCTCCCTAGAAGTGTTGTGTCAAAGGCATTAGTGAAGGATGTCGAAAGAGTCAAGATGAAGGCATTAGTGAAAGGTGCTTAACGTCCGTGTCAAAGGCATTAGTGAAGGATGCCAAAAGAGTCAAGAGGAAGGCATTAGTGAAAGGTGTCGAACGTCCGTATCAAAGGCATTAGTGAAGGATGCCGAAAGAGTCAAAACGAAGGCATTAGTGAAAGGTGTCGAACGTCCGTGTCAAAGGCATTAGTGAAGGGTGGCTAGAAGTCAAGTCAAGTGGCATTAGTGGAAGATGCCAAGGGTGTACAATCGATAAGGTGTATCGATGTACAAATAGAGATAGGATGTATCCAAGGACATTGATATCCTTGATGATGTTGTAATAAGGAGTGGGTCTCCTTTTGGGATAGGTGTTGTGTAGTGTTGGGTAGTAGTTCCTCCTTTGTAATGGAACTCAGTATTTAGCCTTGTACCGGATAAAGGGTAGGCGACGTTGTGTTAGGTTTGGTTCTACCTAGTGGAAGAACCCGGTGTCTAGCCTAGTACTGGAAAAAGAGTAGGCGACGTTGTGAAGACTTCTCCGCCACAAGGAGTTGGTGTTGTGTAGTGATTACAAACTCTCGAGTAGGTGACTCGGGGAGTGGATTAGGGCAAGGAAGGTATCCTTATAGCCGAACCACTATAAATACTCGCGTTGTGGTTTTGTGCTTCTTACTTTTTATCTTAGCTTTTATTTATCTATACGCTTGTCTATCAACATCTAACACACATGTTAAAATAGATTGACATAAGTCGATATAAATAGTTTAAAACCAAGTTTTAATCGGTAATACTATTCAACCCCCCTTCTAGTTTTCCACAATTGGCATCAGAGTTTCGTTACCAAGTTTCTTAGAGTATGTTGTACTTTAAAAACTTGATACTATCCGTGTTTAATTGAAAACTACAAAGAAGGTCTTTTACAAAAATAAACACCATGTCTTAAAAACACTTTTGTAGGATGTTGATTAGATGACAACAATATTTTTTTTCTCTTATTTTATCCTACTAAATTGCACTAACCTTGTTTTTCATTTTGCTTAGTTAAAGCTCATACTTATCAAGCCATAGGAATTGATTGGTAACAAGATTACCTTCCCTAAGAAGGTATCTTAATCACGAAGGAACTGGAGTTGTCTATTGAAATTTTTCTTGTCATAAGAAAGACACTCATAAGTGCATTAGAGGTATGACTTCCTATTTATCTCTAAATAACATTTGCTTAAGAATAAGTATGCTTACATAGGAACTTATATGATTATCTTTTCACATACTCATATATTACACGTAGCTTCGTTAGAAAACTCTTCTTGCATATGTGTTACTCTTCCGTCTATAGTCTAGGTTTATAAACTTGTGTCTTATTTCACTTAATCTAAAAATTAAATCTTTCTAATAATAAAACAAAACACAAATATCAAAAATTCCTCCTTCCCCATTAATATCCCTTCCGATCGTCAAACTCCACCAAACCAACATTTTTCAAATCTTCCACTTTCAAAAATTACCTCTCATTCAAACTTCATCTTCCTTCTTATCTCATCTCATCTCAAATCAAAACCAAGGAAGAATTTCATCATCATGGTTTACATCGCCTTCGTACTCATCGTCTTGACACTCATCGCTCTCGTGTACCTCATGATCAAGTTTTCTTATAGAGACATGTACTTTGTGTTGTTAATCTACATTGGTGTTTTATACCCAATCCTTTGTATCATTCTTAGCATTGAAATGAAATACTACTAATGTTTTAGTTTATCTAGTTTATTTTTCATAATGTGTTTGTCATTTCTTCTATTTTCTTTCTTTCGTACTTTCGGTTTTGAGATACCTTGGAAACCTACAATGCATGCTTAACTAAGTAAATATTGGATAAAATACATATATTTTTATAAACCTATAAGATGCAAAAATTTATTTTTCGTCAAAATTCTCTTTCTGTCACTGCAGATCCACGGATCCCTATAGTTCAACTAGATCCCTCTTGGAAGGGAACCGTGAGAACCGTGGTTTTGGAAAACAGATTCTCATGCAACATAAAAACAGTTTTCATCTTAAAAAGAAATATCCCACTAGAATGATAAATACTAAGTGAGTTAACTGTAATTGTTAATAGAAAGCTAGTAAAAATGTTAAGTGATCATCCTTTTTGCTTTAACGAGTCTCATCATATTCTTTTCACTTCTAAAGACCTTGTCATGTCTCATGAGTATGAGTTCGACTTTTCACTCACTTATGTCTACATCCCTAACATCTCTCTTGAGCCCAACACACCTGGCAATCATGTCCGTGGGTTCAATAATCTCGAAACTCGTCACTTCCATGAAGGACGTATTGTCGACACTCCTCTACAATACGAAGAAGACATCAATACCTCTTTCCGAACCATAGGACTAGAATGCCTTCTCGAAATCAACTAGAAAATATGTCTAAGGTTTTTATTGGAATTATTCCGTCAAGTTGAACTCGTTCGTAACGAGGATCGATCTCTATCTCTTTGGTTTTTGATCAAAAACCAAAAGTTTGTTTTAACCCTTGGGCAATTTGCTCACATTCTCCGAATTCCAAATCATGGACAATGTGCCTTCACTGAAGATTGGTCTCTTGATTCTCTCTTCAACTATCGTGAAGAAAACAGTCCATACTGTTCACACATACCTTCCCCCCAAGACTTGACTCGCATGTTATGCAAACCTCGAACCTATTACTCTGATCCAAACATTATCTATACACGGGATATCCGAGATGAATATAAACCTCTCGCACTCATCCTACGTGAAAATGTTTGAAGACTTAGGGGAAATTGAGAAATCCTTCCCGCTTGTTGTGCTCACATAATGTATTGTTTGCTAACACAACAACCATACAATCTCGCCTATTTCTTCGCAAGGTGAATTGTAAACCTTCAAGGTAACAAGAACAAAATAATCCCTTATGGAATTCTAAACACATCTCTCATCAAGTCTTTCTTCATCCCTGAATTGGCAAATACTCATCATCCATTTGACGATCCATCTAGCGAAAATGCTCAAGAAACTTAGTTTTCTTTTCAAAATAGGCTCAATCCCTAGATTTCATCTTTTATCATTGTAATGTAATTTCTCTTATGAAATAAAACATTTAATGTTTGATGTCTCGATTATATTATTGTTCAAACCTCTTAGAAAACACTAGATTTTAAATATGATGCCTTGTGTAACTTCTGCATACCTTTTGTGAAGGTACTGTTTTGCATGAGATGGATCCCTCACCTTGTACTAGACATATCCCTCCACTTAGGGAACCGTGGGATCCGGGCAAACAGAAATGCAGTTACAGTCTCTTATACTTTAAACCATGTTCTTAGACTACTTCACACTAGCTGAATATAATACCTTAGGATCTCTTAAGTCTTTCTCACGCTTAGTAAGATTCACTCTCACACATAGCTCATTTAGGATTACACTCAAGGTGCTTTTTGGTTTATCATTTCACCAAAACTCATCATTCTTCCGCTCTTACACTCACACATTATCTCTCACATATCAACACATCGAGTTTTACAAATCTCTCAATTCTAGCAAATTGATTTTAGTCATCCCTACCTCAAAATGAGTCAAATGCTAGTTTTTCATTTCTTATAACCTCTAAGGTATTTTCTAAAATTATCCTAAGTCACTATCTGGTCTTTAGGATCATTTAGCTCTACTTGACACTCTCAAATTTTCTAGTGTCATTCATTGGTACTCATAAAAGTCCCATTCTTCTTCCATAAAAGGCAATCATTAGCTAGATCACTCATTGCCCTTGATCATTTAAGTACCCTTTCATTTAAGACACTTAGGAAGACGGAAACACTCAAGAGGTATAGGTATTAGACCTTACCAACATCATTTTTCTCCTTTCTTAGCTGCTGAGAGCCGGATCCCTAGGATTAGTCTAGATGGATCCCTCATTGGAGGGAACCGTGGGATCCGGGTGACAGATTCATCTTAAACTCTAGTTAAAACAATCATTTCAAGCTCTCCTTGCTAACTTGAACACTCCATCTTATCTTATTTAAATTCCTAGATCAGTGCAACTCTGAAGTTCACTTTTGTGCATGCTAATCATCACATTCCAAAGGATCTTAGTGGCTTAAGTCTTTAATGCACTTGCCAAATCCTTTCCTTTATAAACCATTTTGCTAAGACTCCTAAAGTCATCATCTACATCCTCATTCTCAACACTTAGAAACTTTTACAAACCTTTCTTAATCATCTCATCATGAGGAAAGCTCCTAGTAGTAACTCATCCACCCAAGAACCACCTAAGAAAATTGCTCGTGTTGTTCACGAAATTTCTTCAACCGAATCATCTCCCATTAAATCCACAAATGCTAGGATCTCCCCTCCACCTATCAAACCAATCCCCAAAAGGATTGTTCCCACAAAACTACCAATGCCAAACACAACCATACCTCCTAAACCAAACAACCCCATTTCCACTAAACCATCACCCTTAGTGCCTAGAGCCATATCATTCACCACCCCACTTTCATCACCACACCTTTACAATCTAGAGGACTTGCCTCCTAGGCCATCCCATCCTCCACCATCGCCAACATTCTCCTCAAGGTGTTGAGTCAGCACTAGCTTCGGCTTCTTTTTCTCAGTCACCCTCAAATAGTCCCTTTTGGATTATGAGAAATCGTCAAAGTCAACCACCCGACCACATGGAAGTTGACACCTCTCTACTGCCACAATCATTCTTAGTTGAGCCATCTTCGAATGTGCCTCTACCAATCCCTCCTCCTTTTGAGGATCCTCAACACTCTTCACTTGATCCTCCACTTCAAGCCATACCACCACCATTTCTGAGCCATGACAAAGATTGTTATCATTGTCAACATGTTGAAAGTTTGATACATGAAGTACGTGAAGATCAACGTTTCATGTTTTATCACCTCCTCGAACGTTTCGACGAGATGAAACCTAAACAAACTTGAGCTAGAGGATTCAAGTGATCTCTTAGCATCAAGCTCAACTTAGATAGTCTAGAAATCCTAAGTCATGTATTGTTCAATTTCTTAGTTTTTAGAGTCATGTACATCATATCTCTAGTTATATTAAATGAAATTACATGCTATTTGTCACATTCCCTTGAGAATGTGTTTCGTGCCTTGTTACATATCTCATTTTGATGATAACATCACTTGTTACATCACCATTGCTGTCTTAAGCTTTCAGACAGACGGATCCCTTAGTTTTGCCTAGACGGATCCCTCTAAGGATAGAACAGTGGGATCCGTACAATAGAAGACTTGTTTACTATTAACTTGAGTCTTATTTGTAGGAAATTATGCAGTGTATACTTGTTTTCTAACCTTTGTTTTGTAGATTTTCAATATACACATAAAGACTTTGACACCCTAAGCTAGGGGGAGTTTCGTGTCAAAGCAATACATTGCAAAATCATTTGCAACATACTTCACATTAGGATTACATTACATAACGTCCCCTTGCAAAGTTGAAATCATCAAGGGGGAGCATATTCGTCACAAAGACGAAACCATTAGCAAACATAGTTGCAATGCACTAGTTTAGTATTTCTTCTTATTTGATGCCCTCACAAAGGGATGGACTCGTCAAGGGGGAGCTAAGACGAGAACATTTCCCGTCACTTGCTCTCTCTATATTTCTTTACATGTTTTTCTTAAAACAAGGTGTTAGTTTCCTTTCGACGCTCTTTTTGTTTTGACAAAAGGGGAGAAGAGAGTAAAACTCAATTCAAACTTTTACAATTTTAGTTTTCCTTAAAATAATCTTATGTTTTTCATCAACAAAAGGGAGATTGTTAATACAAATAACCCGTAAAAGCGTTTATTTATATTTTACGATCTTCTAATGTTTTGTCAATAACAAAAGTAAAATCATTTTAACGAAACAAATAAAATACGTAAATAGTTTGAGTCAATAGTTTACTAAAACACTTACATTTTTCATGTAAAACACTAAACAAGTAATAGTGCTTTTATGTTTTAGTAATGCATATGTACAACAACTAGTGTTTACATATTGGGTAGATACATACATAATTAGTATGTATTGTTTTGGGTAATACAATGGGTAAAAGTTTAAAGTATTTGACCCGTTGACTAAATACATTGAATGTAGTTGGGTAAAACCCAAAGTCCATGACCCATACCCATGGAGCATAACCCATAACCCATTGCATGACATCATGCATAAGTCATAAATGGGCATTATCCATGACCCATGGAGCTAACCCATGACCCATGGACTAGATGCATTGCATCTAGTAGATACATTGTATCTACTTGGATACCATGGTCCAAAGTCTAGGACCCATGACCCAAAACCCATGAGCAAAGAGGAGCGTCCCACGGTTCCCCCATTTTACACTGGACGGATCCCTCAAGTAAGGGATCCATGGGATCCGTGTGACAGTAGCACATTTTCCTCTATAAATAGTGAGCCATTTCTTCATTGTAACTTAATCCTTTCACATATATTTTCTTTTTGAGTTGTAAACTCTTTAACAACAGATCCAAGTGATCTTTGTATGCAGTTTTGTTTTTGAGTGATTCTCTGGGTTCCTATTAAAGGCGAGATCACCACCTCTTTGAAGTCGAGCAAGCTCAAGTCCATGAGTTTCCATGCTTCGTCATGATCAAGACTACTGAGGTTCTCTTATTGATAGTTCTTTCTTCCTCCCTAGAAGTTTTATGTCAAAGGCATTAGTGAAGGATGACGAAAGAGTCAAGATGAAGGCATTAGTGAAAGGTGCTTAACGTCTGTGTCAAAGGCATTGTTGAAGGATGCCAAAAGAGTCAAGAAGAAGGCATTAGTGAAAGGTGTCGAACGTCCGTGTCAAAGGCATTAGTGAAGGATGTCGAAAGAGTTAAGAAGAAGGAATTAGTGAAAGGTGTCGAACGTTCGTGTCAAAGGCATTAGTGAAGGGTTCCTAGAAGTCAAATCGAGTGGCATTAGTGGAAGATGCCAAGGGTGTACAATCGATAAGGTGTATCGATGTACAAATAGAGATAGGATGTATCCAAGGACATTCATATCCTTGATGATGTTGTAATAAGGAGTGGGTCTCCTTTTGGGATAGGTGTTATGTAGTGTTGGGTAGTAGTTCCTCATTTTTAATGGAACTCGGTATTTAGCCTTGTTCTGGATAAGGGTAGGCGACGTTGTGTTAGGTGTGGTTCTACCTAGTGGAAGAACCCGGTGTCTAGCCTAGTACCGGAAAAAGAGTAGGCGACGTTGTGAAGGCTTCTCCGCCACAAGGAGTTGGTGTTGTGTAGTGATTACGAACTCGAGTAGGTGACTTGGAGAGTGGAGTAGGCAAGGAGGTGTCCTTGTAGCGAACCACTATAAATACTCGCGTTGTGGTTTTGTGCTTCTTACTTTTTATCTTAGCTTTTATTTATCTATACGCTTGTCTATCAACATTTAACACACACGTTCAAATAGATTGACATAAGTCGATCTAAATAGTTTAAAACCAAGTTTTAATCGGTAAAACTATTCAACCCCCTTCTAGCTTTCCACAATTTTTTCTGATTACCAACTGGTGGATTTATTCACCAAAGCCCTTCCACATGAAAGGTTTGATTCTTGGTAAAATGCCTTGGTATGCAAAGTTTGTCTCCAAAACAACCTGAAAGTCTTGCAAAATACTCAGAGTAAATAAAAACTCTAATTTGTAAATATTTTATTTCTATTCCATTTTGAAACTTTCAAGAAAACCAAAAACAAAATATAAAAATATAAAACAACAAACATCCATAAATATTTCTACGTATAAAATTCAAAAACACAAAAATATTCTTCTCATATAATAAAAATGGTCGACATTTTGCAAACGACATGTCTCTCATAAAAACCCAATAACAATAACTTCTCTAAACATTTTTTTGTTACTTAAAAGAAAAAATTATACGTTTGGTCCTTGTGGTATACCCCAGATAACAGATTTAGTCCCTAAGTCATTTTAATTAAATCACACATACCTATTTGAAACTTGTTGCCCATTTAGTCCCTATTCTAAAAAATAGGGATCATATGTGTAATTATTTATAGTTTTTTTATTACACGGATTGTTCCTATTTTCCATAATAGGGACTAAATGGGAACAGGTTTCAAAAATAGGTATGTGTGATGTAATTAAAATGACTTATGGACTAAACATGTTATTTGAGGTAAACCACGTGGACCAAAAGTGTAATTTTGTCCATTATGTTTTGAGGGGGAGTTTTCATGTTATAAAATGTTTTGACATTTTAAAACATGTCGTTTGTTCAAAACTTCTGAGCTACAACTATCACAGTTCCATAAATTTCATGCTTCATTGAAAACATATTTCTTCCCCATTTTCTTTCAAAAACAAACATATCTTTTAAACATTTGATGTCAAAAATACCAAGGATATGCTATTTTTGAGGGGGAGAAAAAGAGTTTAAAATAAAATAAGATGTTATTAGTTAATCGATTCTCAAAATGACTTTATAATTGATTAGGTGATAATGACTAAAAATATAAGTGTTTGCTAAGACTCAAAAATGTTCACTCTTTCCCCCGCGTGTAAAATCTTTGAAAATGTATTTGCACATGTGTAGGGGGAGTATCTATGAAAGATTAAAATTTCAAAGTGTTAAAATGACTTTATTTTTCATGAACATTTAGGATGTTGTTTTAATGGTTTTCATGGCTAAAATCTTAATACCAAACTGATATGTGTCTAAAAACACATATATTTTATACTATTTAGAATGCCAAAAACATCTGAAAACACTCAGAAATGCATCAAAATGATGAAAATATCACAAAAAAGTGTTTTATGTGTTTTAAATGCAAAAATATCAAAATCGATGAAAAACGTATCAAGTTTACATAATTGGCGCTTTAGTCCCCAAGTTTCAAAAGTTGTCAAAACAGTCCCAGTAATTCAAAAACTTGTAAATGTCATTTAAGGTCCATGTGATTCAAAAGTTGTCAAAATAAACCCTTGAAGTTCAAATTTGCAAAATGGCAAGTTTAGTCCTTAACTTTGAAAATTGTCAATAATGGTCCTTGGTTAATTTAAAAAGTGAAAATTATCAAATATTAACCTTGTACTATTCATAAATGGCAAAATTGGTCCTTATGATAAATTTTGAGAAAATTACAAGTTTGGTCCCTAGAGTTATAAATATGGCAGTTTTGGTCCTTGGACTTATAAAAATTGAATTTTATGCAATATTAGTCCTTGTACTATTCCCATGTTACAATTTTAGTCCTTGTGTAATGTTTGGGAAAGTTCAATTTCAGTCCTTTATTTTCAGAATGTTACACAAATGGTCCTTGTGCTTAAACTAAACCAAACGGACCTTTTAATTGTTACAACTCAGGCCCAAATCCAATAACCAAACCCGGCCCATGATTTAAAAGAATAAAACCCGCCAGCTACTGTTCATCTTCAACCCCAACACCTGTTACCACTCATTCCCCGCCATCTGCTACTACCACCTCATCACCACCTTTCCAACCACTCCCCAGCTGTGTACTAACCCCCCTCCACCTTGCAAGCCAACTCACTACCCCATTAAATGCATAAACCTGCTCAAGACTTTTCCCGCCAAAAGCACCAAGTGTACGATTATGATGAATTTCAATGATCCAAGGGCTGCAATCAAGTGGGAAATGATCAGAGGTCGACAAGGAGTAAAAGAGATCAATATAAATCAAGTTTGGAGCAGAATGGAGGCTATGTAGAATAGTTTTAGTTTTTTATGTCGTAGGTAGTGTAATTTAGTTTCCAGTGTATTTCAAAGCTTTCAAAGATCTTGTAATCATATTTCAGTGTATTTCAAACCTATTTTCAGTTTCAATTTCAGTTCATATTTACTAATTCAGTTTATGTCAATTACCTTGTTTAAATTCTCAAATTATGCAAATGTTGTTATCAGTTTTAGTTAAGGATTTTTAAGCTCTTATAAGCTCTTGACAAAGCTTATAAGCTTTTAGGAACCTTAAGAAACCAGTTTTATTCAATTATCCAAAAATACAAGAAAAATACCAAAAAAATAGCTGGAAAATTCAAAAATCATTGGAGAAGATGCAAAAGGCTGAAGTAGGTAACTGTTGATTGCTCTTGGGTTAGAAGCTTAGTGGTAAGCTATTAGGAGTAGTATCAATCACTGGTTCATAATCTTTGGCTTGAAAGCAATTTGTAAGCCATTTCCTTAAATTTTGCATTTCTTAGTTCAAGTGTTTGAATATTGTTAATTCCAGTTCAAATTTGTTTTATTATAGTAATTTTAAGTTAATAAATAGATTTCGATTTAAAAGCTCGGTTTTAGTGCTAAACTCTTTAAAGCAGTTAGTTGAAAGGGTGTTTGGTTTAAATTAGTTAAGCTGTGTTATAAGGTATTTGAGTGGTTACTTGTTGTTGTTTCAGATTACATTAGCTCCTAACAACTCAATGAAACAATAAAGACCGGTCTCTATTAATGTAAAAGTCAAAATCCTTTTTAAACTCACCTTCATCACAATCTGTTAGGATTTTAGATTGTCAATATCATCATAATTGCTTATAACTTGATACAATAGCTTAATTTCACTTACCATAGCTTATTATAACATATTCATCATTAGAATCAATTAAAAGTTCATAAAAGTCAACTTAGTTCATAATTTTAAAAGTCAAAATTTCTAAATGCGGTTTTGAATAAACTTTAGAATTTTATTGTGTGTTTATTATTAAGTTTTAGCTTATAATCTTCTGGGATAGTAAAGTTTAGTTGCTTAACTAAATTAGAAAAATGATAGTTCATCTTTGCTTAGCTTATTCAGTGCTTATTTTCTAGTTTCTTTTGACCCCCTTGTCAAAAAGCATGCCCTGTGCACACACTCAGCATTCACTGAGTGTGCACAGGCACAACTTGCAGCCCTTGCACAAGCTTCATTCAAGCTTGTGAGGAGCTGATTTTTGGTCCAAGTATAGTAGGCTAGGTGATCTTTAGGTCCCTATATCTGTTTTTCCATTTAGCTTATTTGTTTAGCTTGTGTAATAGCTTAAAGTAGTCCACCTAATCACTGTTTTGCTTAAATAATCTCATAAGCTCAAAACTAGTTTAAGCTTATTTAGTAATCAAGAGTACTGTTAAATAGTTAAGATAGACTTAATTTAGCATTAGTTAGCTTCTATGTTTAATTGGTGTCCATTTGTGGACTTTGGCTTATTTTGAAGTACTTATTAATAAGCAGTTTCACTGCAGCCTCATAATCTTGCACATAAGCATATGTTTTATATTTTTATAGACTTAGAATAATATTTTAGTATTTTCCTGAATTTTTCATCACCTTGTTTAATATTTTCCTTATTTAAACTAGTTTTAATCCTTTTAAATAGCTTTTAATACAAATAAATCGAAAAGTTTTAAAAATATGTTTTCAATTTTCCTAGATTAAGATAAATATAAAAAGCCAAAAAATATTTTTCCATAATTTTCTTAGTTTAAAAGTATTTTCTAGCATTTTAATTAGTTTTAAATAGTTTTAAATTAATAATAAATACATAAAAGTCTAAAAATATATTTTCAGTTTTAAAATAAGTTTTATCATATTTTAGATTTTTCTAAGTTATAATTTCATTTTTCTAGGTTAATTTTGTATTTTCTTATATTTTAGTGCATTTTAAATACTTAATAAATAGTTTTTAATTAATAATAATTAAATAAATAGTTTTCAAAATAATTTTATTTTTCTAATAATTTTCTTTTATTATTAGGATTGTAAAAATGTCATTTTTATATTTGTAGGCCTTTTATTTCTTAAAACTCACGTTTTATTTTGTACGTTTACGTAATTTTATTTAAACGTACGTTTTAGGTTTTAAACGTTCATCGATTTTAAAAATAGTGATAGCGTTTATTTAATATATTTTAACTTTTTAATTTCCTTTAATTTGCATTTAAGCCCCTATAATTTACAAATCTTTTCTTTAGGTATAAATATTCCAAAATCCTTACTGATCACTATCCTTAGTGATTATTCGACATCTATCTGTGTTAAACACCAATTCATCCTCCGTGGGACTTAACGACCCAGGAATCCACTATATTCCTCTGATCTAAATTGCATTTGTTTACGAAATTGTTTTAAGTTTGTTACGGTTAGCCATTCACAAGTGGCGAGCTTGTGTGATTAAACTTGACCGTTTGGGGCGAATCAAATTTTGGCGCCATTGCTTAGGAGGTCGTAAGCGTGTTTTAAGCGGTTTCGGACCCGTACTTGCACATATACCACCTTTTGTAAACAGATTTTTGTAAAGTTAATCAAAATCAAAAAGTTCATTAACACTTTTCCTAAAGTGTTAACAACACCAAACATATTTTCATTCTTTGTTTTCACAAAATTTTATCCAAAAATCCAAAATATTCATCTTTACCCTCTTACCCTTTTGATTCTTTATCCCTTTACCCTCTATCCATTTGATTCGACTTCTTCTATTCTCATGGAATCTCTCGACTACTGACAGAATTCGGAACGAAGTTGAAAAACTTACTACTTTATCACAAATGTCAAGAATTGTGTTGTTCTTAATGATCCATTAATTCTGCGTAGGGAAATGGAGCGAGAAACCGGGTGACAAAGGACCGGTACTTTCCTCGATAATGGAGGTGCTAAATCGTCCAACCTACGGTTATCCAAAAATCTAACCCTCGATTGCTCCTAAGCCGTCTAAAATTGATCCTACACTTTCACAATTTACGGTTAAAAGCAAACATGCGAATTTAGACCGGTGGCTAGCAAGAATGACTTGCCTAATCTTCACGTTTCTCAAGAACCAGAACCGGAGACCATAACGGAAGTGGTGGAAATTGCTAGCTCTCGAGCACACCACTTATCCCACCTCCGGATTTTCAAAATGTTCTTCAAATCTTAATAGTCATTCGGATCACCATGTTGGTTTTGTTGATTCTTTGAATGAACCGATTCCTTCTCATAACTCTCAAATAGAATCGTTTATTCCTTGTGTCGGTTGTGGTGAGCCTCTTTTGATTCACCACAGTCATTGGTGTACGTGTGTATAGTGTGGTAATGATATTGAGCAGGAGTTGTCTGTTTTGTGGTTCGAGGAATTCATTTGATTATGATCCAATCCGAACTCATTTAACGACCCTCAAATTTTCCAACTACCCACCACAACCCGACTTATCTTCATATAATCAACATAATCTTTGTGAATTTTGTGGAGATCCTCACCAAGGATTTGAGTGTCAATCCGAAAACACGTTTGTCTATGAACAGTTTTCGGTGATGCTCGAACTTTGGTTATGACCAATATCCATATGATTCACCAATCCAGCTCAACAATTTCTTGTTGTGAGAACTGTGGAGGTCCCCATTTCACTCGATTGTCAAACAGAATCCATTCCTTGTATCAATTCGACTATCACGACCAACCTCCACGGTGCCAAATGACTCAAACTCCTCAAAGAAACCCAACAAGACACTTATCTAGAGCTTACGGAGTCGGTGAAAAGAAGCGAGGAGTTGAGTAAACCGCATTTCATAATGTTCCCGTTTTTCTTGTGTATATTGTGGGGGTCCTCATGATGATTATCAATGTCAACCTTCCGGTTTTGACAAATCTCCACTCCCACAATGTCCCGTCATTCAAAATTCACATGAGAAATCCATGGAAGAATTGCTAGGCGAAGAGCGGTCGCTAAAATAAATTCCCAAATTACCTTTGAAAAATCTATTAGGGAATCAATTGCAAAAGAAAAGCGACGGATCTAGCTCTCAATTTCGTTTATTCACGATGGCGGTGATGATGAGGATGCACTTGGTATCCTACAATTTTATAAAGATTCATCAAGTTCATCGGTTGATATCCCAATGGTTGAGATTTATTCTCAAACAACGCTATCACACCAAGCTCCCACTCACTCTCTATGCATGGGGGACGAGCATCTTGACACTGTTCCTGAAAAGGAATCGGACGAATTCATAAAGTCTAGTGTTGAGGACCTTGTCCCAATCCCGAGAGAGTCACTGGGAACTTTTGGCCATATGTGTGATATCCCTTCCCCTCTTGAGTGTTCAAAAGATCATTTTGAGACTTTCTCCGATTTTAGCGATGATTGTAAATCTTATGGAGACATTGAGAATGTTGAGGCATCACTTTCACATTTTGATGTTGATCCTCTTTTTGAGGAGTTCACCGATGAACTCACTCACATCATTCCACTTTCATCGGAAAGTGATGATGATCTCTTTGATTTCAAAGCCAACCTAGGAGAAATTGAAAATCTCCTTTGTAATGATCATACACTCACTTCTCACCCTAACAGTCCAATAGAGAATGTTAATAACCTTGTTCCCGAAGCATTCAAAGCTACTTTCACCAATCCTCTATTTGAATTGAATCAATTCACTTGGATTTCTAACAATACAATCTTTGGCGAGGATAGTGATGAGCCCACAATGGAACAAGAGTTCACAAATTCACTTCATGTGAATGATTCTCTTTATAAGGAGTTCTCCTTTGAACTCACTCATATCATATCTCTACCGAGTATGATAACTTCCACTTTGATCTAGACATAAATGATCTTTGTGTTCCAGAGGAAATGTTCTCGACCATGAGAACTTGCTTGATATCAAAATCCCATCCCTCCCACCCGTAATATGTCTTGATCAAATGAGCTTAAATGATGAGATTCATGATCCGAAATCATGAATTCCCTTCCGATAATTATGAGTTAGTCATGATTTTTATCATGATTTTCTTTCTTTTCTTCACATATGGTGTGACTTCTCGTTCCCTTTCTCCTTCGGAATGAGGACACTATTTTTGATCCCGGCATTTTCATTTATCATTTTGAGCGGTTCTATGTATATCTCATCGGTGTGGAACTTTCACATGCTTCAAATGTTTATACAAACATTTTTGAAAGTCCGATGGGATTGTTTCTTCCACTTTGCTTCCCATGAACAATTTAATGCGGGTCGAGTCAAGCTAGCGACTCGGTAATCAAAAACAATAGTTAAACATGGGTTTTCACCGTGTGTCCCACCTAGTGTGGGGAGATGCCCACATATTGTATATAGATCTAAAAAATGAATGAAAATTGTAAATATTAAAAAGAGAATAATTGTTGTGTTTCTACACTTAGCTAGTAATGTTATCTTTTACGTTCTATGTTTCGGCATAACAAGGTACTTTGAATATTGAGGACAATATTCATTTCTAAGTGTGGGGAAATTCGCGAATTTGATAATAAATGTACCCTTTTAGTCCCTTTTTCCCCAAAATGGCCAAATTTTAAAATTTTTAGTGGAAGTACTATGTACTAAACACAACAAATGGTAATCATCCACCATGTCTAACCCACATAAGGATTGGCTAATCCAGAGCAAACGGCTCTTGGTAAAGATTTATCAAATCCGTTTATGGCTTGCAATTTGCCCAAAATTGTATGGTATTCAATTTCACCATATCTTTAATTAGTGAAGAGTTGGCTAGCCCGCAAGGTTATGGCTTGTGGTAAAGGCGATGGAAAAAACCATAATTGGTAATCGACTCACCAAAGATATTTTATCTAAGAGTTGGCTAGTCCGAAGCAAAGCGGCTCGGTAAAGACAAATCAAATCCGTTCTGACTTATGATTTGCTCAAAATCATTTGGTTATCATTGTACCAAAGTTCTTACTTGAACTTAAACAATTGGCTACTCCGAAGTAATGGCTTTTGGTAAAGAGATGAAATCCATTAAATTTTCATAAAAGATTGCTAGGGACTAGCAATAGTTTAGTGTGGGATTTGATATGTCTAAAAACACATATATTTTATACTATTTAGATGCCAAAACATCCGAAAACACTCGAAATGCATCAAAATGATGAAAATATCACAAATAAGTGTTTTATGTGTTTTAAATGCAAAATATCAAAATCGGATGAAAAATGTATCAAGTATGCATAATTGGCGGTTTAGTCCCCAAGTTTCAAAAGTTGTCAAAACAGTCCACAGTAATTCAAAAACTTGTAAAATGTCATTTAAGGTCCATGTGATTCAAAAGTTGTCAAAATAAACCCTTGAAGTTCAAATTTGCAAAAATGGCAAGTTTAGTCCCTTAACTTTGAAAAATGTCAATAATGGTCCTTGGTTAATTTAAAAAAGTGAAAATTATCAAATATTAACCTTGTACTATTCATAAATGGCAAAATTGGTCCTTATGATAAATTTTGAGAAAATTACAAGTTTGGTCCCTAGAGTTATAAATATGGCAGTTTTGGTCCTTGGACTTATAAAAATTGAATTTTATGCAATATTAGTCCTTGTACTATTCCCATGTTACAATTTTAGTCCTTGTGTAATGTTTGGGAAAGTTCAATTTCAGTCCTTTATTTTCGAATGTTACACAAATGGTCCTTGGCTTAAACTAAACCAAGCGGACCTTTTAATTGTTACAACTCGAGCCCAAATCCAATAACCAAACCCGCCCATGATTTAAAAGAATAAAACCGCCACCATCTGCTCATCTTCAACCCCAACACCGTTACCACTCATTCCCGCCATCTGCTACTACCACCTCATCACCACCTTTCCAACCACTCCCACTGTGTACTAACCCCTCCACCTTGCAAGCCAACTCACTACCCCATTAAATGCATAAACACGCTCAAGACTTTTCCGCCAAAAGCACCAATTGTACGATTATGATGAATTTCAATGATCCAAGGGCGCAATCAAGTGGGAAATGATCGAGGTCGACAAGGAGTAAAAGAGATCAATATAAATCAAGTTTGGAGCGAATGGAGGCTATGTAGAATAGTTTTAGTTTTTATGTCGTAGGTAGTGTAATTTAGTTTCGATGTATTTCAAAGCTTTCAAAGATCTTGTAATCATATTTCATTGTATTTCAAACCTATTTTCGCTTCAATTTCGGTTCATATTTACTAATTCGGTTTATGTCAATTACCTTGTTTAAATTCTCAAATTATGCAAATGTTGTTATCAGTTTTAGTTAAGGATTTTTAAGCTCTTATAAGCTCTTGACAAAGCTTATAAGCTTTTAGGAACCTTAAGAAACCAGTTTTATTCAATTATCCAAAAATACAAGAAAAATACCAAAAAAATAGCTAGAAAATTCAAAAATCATTGGAGAAGATGCAAAAGGCTGAAGTAGGGTAATCTGTTGATTGCTCTTGGGTTAGAAGCTTAGTGGTAAGCTATTAGGAGTAGTATCAATCACTGGTTCATAATCTTTGGCTTGAAAGCAATTTGTAAGCCATTTCCTTAAATTTTGCATTTCTTAGTTCAAGTGTTTGAATATTTTTAATTCCAGTTCAAATTTGTTTTATTATAGTAATTTTAAGTTAATAAATAGATTTCTCAATTTAAAACTGGTTTTAGTGCTAAACTCTTTAAAACAGTTAGTTGAAAGGGTGTTTGGTTTAAATTAGTTAAGCGTGTTATAAGGTATTTGAGTGGTTACTTGTTGTTGTTCTGTATTACATTAGCTCCTAAAAACTCAATGAAACAATAAAGACCAGTCTCTATTAATGTAAAAGTCAAAATCCTTTTTAAACTCACCTTCACTGTCAACTGTTAGGATTTTAGATTGTCAATATCATCATAATTGCTTATAACTTGATACAATAGCTTAATTTCACCTTACCATAGCTTATTATAACATATTCAGTCGTTAGAATCAATTAAAAGTTCATAAAAGTCAACTTAGTTCATAATTTTAAAAGTCAAAATTTCTAAATGCGGTTTTGAATAAACTTTAGAATTTTATTGTGTGTTTATTATTAAGTTTTAGCTTATAATCTTCGGGATAGTAAAGTTTAGTTGCTTAACTAAATTAGAAAATGATAGTTCATCTTTGCTTAGCTTATTCAAGGCTTATTTTCTAGTTTCTTTTGACCCCTTGTCAAAAGCATGCCACAATGCACACACTCAAGATTCATCGAGTGTGCATGACAGCACAACTTGTACCCTTGCACAAGCTTCATTCAAGCTTGTGAGGAGCTGATTTTTGGTCCAAGTATAGTAGGCTAGGTGATCTTTAGGTCCCTATATCTGCTTTTTCCATTTAGCTTATTTGTTTAGCTTTGTGTAATAGCTTAAAGTTGTCCACCTAATCATTTGTTTTGCTTAAATAATCTCATAAGCTCAAAACTAGTTTAAGCTTATTTAGTAATCAAGAGTACTGTTAAATAGTTAAGATAGACTTAATTTAGCATTAGTTAGCTTCTGTGTTTAATTGGTGTCCATTTGTGGACTTTGGCTTATTTTGAAGTACTTATTAATAAGCAGTTTCACTGCAGCCTCATAATCTTGCACATAAGCATATGTTTTTATATTTTTTATAGACTTAGAATAATATTTTAGTATTTTCCTGAATTTTCCATCACTGTTTAATATTTTTCCTTATTTAAACTAGTTTTTAATCCTTTTTAAATAGCTTTTAATACAAATAAATCAGAAAAAGTTTTAAAAAATATGTTTTCAATTTTCCTAGATTAAGATAAATATAAAAGCCAAAAATATTTTTCCATAATTTTCTTAGTTTAAAAAGTATTTTCTAGCATTTTAATTAGTTTTAAATAGTTTTAAATTAATAATAAATACATAAAAGTCTAAAAATATATTTTCGGTTTTAAAATAAGTTTTATCATATTTTAGATTTTTCTAAGTTATAATTTCATTTTCTAGGTTAATTTTGTATTTTATTATATTTTAGTGCATTTTAAATACTTAATAAATAGTTTTTAATTAATAATAATTAAATAAATAGTTTTCAAAATAATTTTATTTTTCTAATAATTTTATTTTATTATTAGGATTGTAAAATGTCATTTTATATTTGTAGGCCTTTTATTTCTTAAAACTCACGTTTTATTTTGTGCGCTTCGTAATTTTATTTAAACGTCGTTTTAGGTTTTAAACGTTCATCGATTTTAAAAATAGTGATAGCGTTTATTTAATATATTTTAACTTTTAATTTCCTTTAATTTGCATTTAAGCCCCTATAATTTACAAATCTTTTCTTTAGGTATAAATATTCCAAAATCCTTTGATCACTATCCTTAGTGATTATTCGACATCTGTCTGTGTTAAACACCAATTCATCCTCCGTGGGACTTAACGCACCGAGAATCCACTATATTCCTCCGATCTAAATTGCATTTGTACGAAATGCTTTTTAAGTTTGTTACGGTTAGCCATTCACGTGGCGAGCTTGTGTGATTAAACTGACCGTTTGGAGGCGAATCACAAACCAACTCAATAAAACCTACGATGAAAAGTACTAGGAGTTATAAGGATATAAGATTATGTATTACCCCATGATCCAGCCAGAACCGGATGGATTTACCTAGGGACATTCCATAAATAGAATAGAAAGTCCATAGGTCTTGGAGATGAGTGAGAAAGGTAAAATTGTTCTCTAAGTCATGAGCTATCATCAAAACAACCACAATATGATGATAGTGAGGACAGCTTGGTTAATATTGAAGGGGTTGAAGAATGAAAAAAGAAAGTTATGAAACGGTTAAAAGAAAATGAAAACCCTCCATACACTAGCAAGAAACCTGGCCAATACATGATATATCGGATATCACAAAGATGATTTATGATATTGAAGATAGACATCATGGACCTAATGATGCAATGCACAAACCCCTCCTAGCTACTCAAGTTCCTCTAAGAAGATACTTGTTTCATTCTCACAAAGATTACAGACATTATCTATCGACTTCTCATTCGAGAAAATTGGTATTGAAACAGGTGGCAGTCTGCTCCAACCTCTAATCACTAAAAAGAAAACGAATTTATCGAGTCTAGAGCCAATTAGAGTCATCATAAAATATACATAGGAAACACATGACAATATACACTTGTACTTCACATCAAAGAATGCAAGTTGTACCGAGTCCTATGCAAATCCTTGAGATCTTGCTAGAACATTCATAGTGGTAGTCACTTAGTATTTCACAATGATTGAATGGAAATCATACCAGTGCCACATCAAACAGCATGGAAAGTAGGTTACTTGGTTGATTCTTTAACGGATTAAATAGTGAAAACTGGTAATCTAATGTGATCTAGGTATTTGTGAATAACAAGCTTTAGTAGCTTAGCCGGAACAGATGTAGTAAGATTAAAGTTATATGATATTAATCTATAAGATCTTCCATGAGGATCATCAGGAAATCCTACCAGTGTTAACATCACGGCAACACTTAACGTAGGTCACAAATATGTCTTTGTATTGATACAACAGATGTGATAACTGGTAATCTAAGTGATATTGGAGATGTAGATTGATGTTATGGACCAAATCGTTGAGGAACGTTTTTTGTTACAACAATGATCCACCTGAAAGCGTTTTTAGCATCCTTGGTGCATCCACCTAAGGTAATCAGACAATGTGGATCTTCGAAAAGCGTTGCTAGCATCGTTTGATGCATTTGGTTTAGAAATTCCACCTCTTAGTGCCGGAAATCCTACGAAGGAGATTGAAACGTTGCTAGAGTCTGTGACTCATCTATTTCTATACCCCTTGCTGTTCATCAGTTTTGATTGACAATGCTCCTAACGGATTCGGGGGTTATGTCAACCAAAACTGATGAACAGCAAGGGGTATACCCAGAAACAATCATAGTGTTACAACCTCTAGTGTAGGTAGTACGTGAGGATTGATTGGAAATCTTAAATACTTGGTAATTTCAATGTCTAAGGGTTAATTCTTTTTAGGGTTGAAAACGAACCCTAGTGGTTCGGAGCATGTACCGACGATTGCAGCAACTCCAGATCTGACATCACCATCTACACCGACAACAACAACATCTTCAACTTAACATATTCACACTCATATGCTTCATCCTCAACAAGATCAAAGACAAAGAATTTCAACAAATTCAAGAGTAATAAAGACAAGTTCATGGAAATTCAAAGCAAGAAGCAAAGAAACAAGAGTAATGAGTAAGGACTAAAGACAACGATATGAGTATGTTGGACAAGACGAAAGGACGATACCTGAAGATGTTGATATAATCAATGACATAAAAGGCAAGAAGGAAAGAGATGTTGGTGAAGAACACTAAGCATGAATAGAATATCCAAACAAGCAAGTATATTACACAACAAGGTTCGGGGCTCAAGTAAAAAGAATTGAAGATTATAAAGAAGATTCAAGAGCCAAGGCATGAAGAAGCATCTTCAAAGTTAGAAGTGAATGACTACTCCTTAGGGGAAGATTGTTAGCTTTAAAAGTGGTGTTCATTATTAGTGTAATGAACCTTGTAACATTTAGTGAACATGTAATAGATATGTAATAATGTATTGGGATTAGCAATAGTTAAGGCATAATGTAAACGCAAGTTCAATGGGCCTAGCCTATCTATAGCCCATATTCAGCCCTTGTAACCAACATATAAAAACCCTCCTACACTTGTAGGAGGGTGGGGGTTCATTTAGTTTATGCAATTCACCTAGTTAAGCTCTCCTCCTTCTCACTAGAACTTTCACTCTCTAAGATTATTTCTCTCACTAAAAACTCTCTAGTCAATCGTGTTTGTGTGATTCTTGATACCAAAAGGTTACCTACACGAATAATAATATTTCAATAATTTTAATATTAAATATTGTGACAATTTATGGTTTTGTAATGTCTAATAGTTTTCTAAAAATTATTTTAAGTCTTTATCCGTATATAGATATAATATTCGTGCACGAACGTGTTTTACATAAAAATTTTATTATGTATTTATATCGATTAATATTTTGTATAGATTTTTTGTGTATGAAGGATTTTGCTTTGTTTAACTTGCATGATGTTTAGGTTGATTGTGTTTAAATTTAATTATTGATATCATCTTTAGGATTTAGACATTATGCATGTTTAATAACACATAATGGCCATTGAAAAAAAATGCTTTAATGGATATCCTTATATAAACTTTTAAGAGTAATTACATGTCTTGTTGCTGTATATACAATCTCATGTATTTATTTTAATCACACAGTAACCCGTGAGGTGTGCCTTTATTTTAGTATTCATATTCTTGTTACTAATTATTTTAGCCGTATTTAATTTTCAAATCCGTGCACTTGCAAGTTAAAATTATAAAAAGAAATAACATGAGTCGTTATTGAACACCATTAAAAAAACAAAAAACAAAAACAAAAAACTTTTGTGGATCTTTTCACTCAATCTCAAAGTAATAACATGAGTCGTTCGTATATGTAAAATCTCGTGTATTCATTTACATATCACAAGAATTCGTGCTTTCATTTTGATGTTTATTTTTTAAAAGTGTGTATTTATTAAATTTATAAAGTTATTAAAAAAATATATAAACTAACAAGTTCGTTTAAGTATTTATAATTTATTTAAAATTTAACAATTAAATTTTTATTAATAAATACCCACTCTTTTATTAGTTTTTTTCTTATAAAATCGACAAAAGTGTTTTTATACATATTTATTTTTGTGGATGAAATTTTGATGGGTTTGATAAAAATGAAGCTAATTTTAACTTTCAATAGACTTTATTAAGAAAAGAACCACCGGAAATTATGATAGATAATTAAAATGAAGGTTTCCATGTAAGAAACAAGAGCTAAAAACGCTAGCCAAAATAGAACCGGAAACCAAACGCAAACTAGTTATCACGTTATTGTTTTATATTTGTGTAATATGTGTTATGTAATTTCTACTTTTCGGCAGGTAATTATAATAATGCTATATGAAAATGTCGAGTAAGACATGTATCTTGCATATTGTTTTATGCTTATGTCGTATCACTTTGTGCAAATATATGTATAATTAAATCCAATATTTTTAAATTTTCATCTGCTGACCAATCTAACAAAGATAATTTTTGTTAGTAAACATAAACATGGTCGAAATAATTAACTATAATTCATTTTGATGAAAAATGGTTGAATGGAAACATTATTGTACCCCGTCATGCATGTGTCCTTTCATGAATGTGCTTGATTCTACAAATAAGGAATCAATAGAGACATTCAAAATAGTATAAAAAATGATCAAACATAAACAGCTCATTACTGAAAGTGATAATCAATAGAGACATTCGAGTAGTATCATTCATGATCAAACATAAGCAGCTCATTACTGAAAGTGATGTTTATAATCAGGGACGGATGAGAACCAATGCATTTACAAAACAAATTGACCAAAAATTAACACAAGGTTGTAAAATTTCATGGACGTCCTAGGACCTTCCGGAACCTACCTTGGTTCCATCATTGCTTTTAATCCAAACAAAGTGTTTATAGAGGCGTCACCGTTAATCATGAAATTACCGACTTTAAATGTTTCAAGATAAAACAAGTTAAATTTTTTTATACTTTGCCTATATAAGGAGAAAAGCACATAAAACTCAGATGGATAAAATCAAGTTGAACCAAACTATCCATGATTTGTAGAGTAAACGGTCATCGATCTAGAACTTAATATGGCCGTTTAACATAGTTGAACATTACACTTGACTAGCAATATCGTTGCACAAAGAAGGGTATGCATGGTGCAGTGGGGAACCATGGTACGTTAATTAAGTGTAGGTCGTCTATTTTGTTTGCTTGCCCACGAGTTGACCTCCTAAGTTGTGTGTGAAAAGCTTGAAAACAGAAATTGTATTACGGTTGGAGTGGCCATAATTTAATATACAAAATTACATACGATCAATACATGCAATACATGCAATTTCTAGTAGTGGATGTTACAATCAATACATGCAATTTCTAGGCAATACATACAGGTTACATGGTCCACCGGTTTACTTAATTTTATTGAAAGAAGCAATAATGGTATACTCCGTATTAAAAATAAAAATCTGAATAATGCTACGTGAAATTAATTACCATACTTTTCTAGACATTTTTTTTTTTTTTTAAGAAAAACAACTAATTATCTCATATGTCTTAAGCAAGACTTGAACCTATAATCATTTGATTAAAAAACATTCTTACAAATGAGATACTATTGAGACACAAACCTTTTGATAAATGTTGTTTACATATTATTTTTTATTTTCCTTCACTTTAATTTATTGTTATACATTTTATTCGTTATTAAACGTTTCTATGAATTTTATTTCAAGTAAAATAATGCAATATATATATGCCGAACTTGATGATCTAATTGGACGATGACGTACGGGGAACCAACAGACAGAACATTAGTAAAGGCTATTGTGAATTACTACTAATTTCCATCCAAAAATGCTATGCATTACCATAAGGGTCTTTCCATTAAGCTTAAAGATATATAGATGCAGTACTACTTTAAGACCACAACTATGTATACTTACATCAATCAGACCGGGATCAGTTCTTGTAAAATAGGTCGTTACTCGTTAGACCTCTCGGTATCAATTATTTTCGTTGGTGTTTTCTGGCAAAACGCGACCGGATGAGGCGAGGTTCACACCGCGGCTCGCGTTTTCACGTCGTGCGCCATTGTGACCAGCATTTTCGCTATCATTAGAGTTTTTTTCCTCTTTTTTCAATTGTGTAACGTTAGCCAACGGTCAAAAATTAAAAACACCCCTTTGCTAGCCTTTTTTTGTCCCAATACCTACTTTTTCCTAAATTTTTACCTACTAAAATCCTATAAATACTCCATAACTCATTCACTTAGCTGCCAAAATGATGAAGATTTGATGACCCGGGTTCACATTTTGTATAAAGACGTCGAGAAGAAAGGTTTTGCTCACAAAAGAGCTTGGCTTTTTTTGAGAGACAAACATAAATGGAGAAATCCCAATTCGACACAAGCAAGATAAAACCGATGACGACCAACCGAAGAACCCAAGCTTTTTGGAGATGATGCTTTGCTGCGTCTACCCAGCCAACGAAAGTCTAAAAGTCAACGATCTACAAACTCATTCGCCACTTCCTGTTCACAACAAGATTTGTTTCAAGAATTGATGGAAAAACAATTAGCTTTAGACTATGGGGCGAAGATGGAACGAATGGAGCGTGAGACATAAGCAAGAGTTGACCTTTTAAAAGCTCAAAATGGAGCGAGGACTTCAAGTTGCTTGATATGGACACAAGCAGAATGAACCCGGCAGACGCGAAACGAATCAAGGGGCTTAAAAGTTGAATCCGGTTGGAATATTTTGGATCAAACTAGTTTAATTTATGTACTTTCATTTTATTTGTTGTTTCTATTTAATGTATTTTTTTAATGTATTTTTTTTATTAATGAAATTTTAATTTTAGTTAAATGTATTGTTTTAGTTAAATAAAAGGAAAAAATATATATATGGGGTCCGAGGGTGTACGACGATACCAGAATTTGATGTTATAGAATGGAGTCTTTTTGTGTTGTGGTGAATTCTGATGTTATAAGAAAAGATGCTGGCATAGCAAGACTTTTCGTCTTTTCCCATAACACCCACCAAAAGGTACCTTATGTTGTTAAAGTAAAAAAGGGTATATTATTATCATCTTTTGATCGACGCATGACATTTGTGCATTATAGTTAAACCGTAATGCTGCAATTGTTGCACGCATCAAAATGTCATATCAATTCTCTAAAGTAAAATATGTAAGACACCATTGTTTATTGCCAAGTGTCTTATACCATTAAGGGTATAATCGGTATATCAAAATTTGCTGCCATCCCACTTTTAGGGAGCGTTTGGTTCGCAGTATTTTTTGAATAGAATTGTAATTTGTCAAAGAAATTGTAATTTGAATGAATTGTAATTTAATGAGTTGAAATGTGTTGGAATTGTAATGTGTTAGAATTGTAATTGATGTATTATATCAGTGTGGTTGGTTGGATCTCAACGTAATTTAATTCAAAAATTAAAAAAAAAACTTAATAATAATAATAATAATAATAATAATAATAATAATAAATTACGTTTAGTAGGATTAAACTTTCTTTATAGTTAGAGGTGGGGCAGATCGTCATGCTCTCAAGTAATTTCTTGTAAATCGGCACGAGTTTAATAAAGTGATGTTTTATTAAAATAAATAAATAAATAAATAAATAAAAATAATAATAATAATATTATTGATGTTATCGTTATTATTATTATTATTATTATTATTATTATTATTATTATTATTATTATTATTAAAATTCAATTACAATCTAATTAAAACTTTTCATCCAACATCTTATGTAATCGAATTCCTTCTTTTGATGTAATTTAATGACTGAATTATAATTAAAACGCAAACCAAATAGCCTACGTAATGTAATCTGAATTACAATTTTCTCCATTTTGCGAATCAAACGGACTACGTAATGTAATCAAATTACAATTACATCTAATTACGGCGAATTACGGCGAACCAAACGCCCCCTATAGTTAGCAATAGTACAATTTATATTCAAATTATGCATCCAAAACTGCCAAAACAGTTTCATGCATCAATATTAGGTAGATTTTAATTATGATGAAAAATAATAATTCAAATGTTATGATAAAATAAAGCTACAGATTCATATATCCACCTTATTAAGAGAATCACATTATTATAACATTTAGTTAATTAAATTACATGCAGTAACAAATAACAAAAGCGATAACCTGACCATCATCGTCATCAAATTAGTGTCTTCATTCATGATCATCTTTAGCATCGTTATCATCGTGAACATCGATCATACGCATCATTATCATCCTCGATAAGCTGCATCTTCATGATCATATATCGTATGCTGCATCTTCGTAGTCATCATCGTCATCATCTTTTGCATCCTCATCATCAATCTCTGCATCTTTAGTGTCGATCATCATCATCGTCATCGTCGGCTATAAATATAGCATTAACAATCTTTCACATCATCAACATGGAGCATAGATCATCTTTCGCATCGGCATCATCATCATCGATTTAAACATTATCAAGCATTTTACTATTTTAGCATCATCTTTGATTAGTAAGTAGATCGATCATCATATATTCCATCATCAGTACGCAAGGCCAAATGTATATATATTGTTACTGACTTTAATTTTTAATCTATTTTTCTACAGAAGCCTAAATGTATGTAGATTCGGTCATCGTCGGCTATCAATAGAGTATGTATGTTTATTTTGATAACAGGAATAATTTTGTGTTGTGGGTTTAGAATGTTTAGAGAGATGATTGAGAAATTAAATCCATATATTTAGCAAACAATGAAAACCGTCACTATATTATGGTGTAAAATTACGCCAATAACTTTCCATTCACAAATCCAAATTGTCAAATTTTGATACATTTACAAATTTGTCATTAAATCTTTGGACCTTTGATTTGATTAAAGTCAATATAATGCATCTAATAGCTACTAGCATATTATTTTTTCCTACCTTTTATACTAAAATAGTGTTTTACGAACTCATCCCCACACCACCACCTATAGTCAAAGATAGAAACAAACTATATCCAACAGAAAATATCGATCATTCTCTTCACATTTGTTTATATTACAAAACAATTACTTAGAACGTAAACATGTATAGATATATAGCCTCATCAAAACGATTGATGTATATATTTGCAAATAGGAGGAAGGTCACGAGTGGAAAATTCTAAGTAAGGTTTTTGTGGGCGGTTGATTTGTCTAGTCTGCTTGACTTACAACCAGTATATAAAAACGTACAGGTGCATGCGGCACTTGCACAACTACCTTAAACATTAACGGCGTACATTAATAAGCACACATCCAAATGAGACGTAGAAGCTCAGGGCCTCAGCGGCCACCTGCGGCCAAAGAAAAGGAACGCCGAGACCGTATGAAGGACCTATACTCCACTCTTGCTACACTACTACAACTTCAACCTCACGTACATATCTCATGATCCCTTTAATTTATTTTTCTTTAGTTATGGGCAGGGTTGTGTTGCCTTCGAAAAATTTCTACATTGATATTGTATATATGTTGTTAATTAAGTCTATCAACTTTTCGTTTTGAAACTCATTAGGCTCTTCAAGCTTGTTTGTTGGAACATACTTATGTTATATATAAGTTTAAAGCAACAAACAATCTTAGTACTTAAAATCAATCACAAACGAAGAACTGAATGTTGTTTGCATCATCAAATTACGTAAAGTTAAGCTATCTTCTTATATAACAAAAGATAACCAAATTCGTTTCGTTTTCATTGTTAGCATTGTTTCTAAATTAAATGAGATCCGTATATCCTTTTGGAGCAACCGTGTGGCTCCACTCGTGGCCCTCCCGCCCCTACCATGCATGTCTGCCCGTAATGTACACAAACACACATACTAACACACAACACGATAGAAATTTGGATGCCTATTACGACACATATGGTATCAAGCTCCAAGGCCTTGGTAGGAAGTAAATGTTCTCTTCATAGGAGTCTGATGTTATATTTTGAGTAGTGGTTTATTTTCTTTTTTAGAAAATAGGAAGTATCTTGTTATTTAAGCTTTCCGCCTATGTAACGGGCTGAGATATGGGATTCACCCATATCCTTTGTACTTAAACGTTTTTTTGAGTAATATATTTACCGATTGACCTTTTACCCAAAAAAAAACACGATAGAAATTTATTAATGATGAGCAAACTAAATAACCATCATTAAAACAATCAATGATACAGGAGAAAATGTCACTGCCGGATTTATTGGAACGAGCTACGGAGGTGCTGAAACAATGCAAGGAAAGAGTAGAACGATTGAAGAGTAGAAGAATGGAGCTAGAAAAAGATTCTAAGGGCGAATCAAGCAACAACATACAGAAGTTGCAACAGTTTGTTCAAGTAAGGGAAGTAGTGGACTTGCAACTAGAGGCAAATCTAAAAATCTTGGTGAATAACAAGAAGGTGGCGCCTTTCAATATTTTGAGAGTTATAGAAGAAGGTGGTACTCATGTTACGAGCTCTAATTTCTGTACCGTCGGCCACCACCTCTTTTGCACCATTCATGCAGAGGTGAGCTATATCATTTCTATCGAATCACTTTCTAGAACCCGTTTGCTCCTTGTGCAAGACTTTAGACTTGCAAAATATAAAGTGATCTATATCACTATATGCATATACATTAATTTATACATCATGTATACTTATAGTATATGAGCTGAGTATGTATATGCTACATTTATGTTTAGTTTATTTTATAAGGTATTTACGCTTGTAGTCAATTTCAACGCAGATTTACCGACAATTTGCATATATTCAGATGATAATCTGTTCTATATGTGTAGGCTTCTAATGCTCGCGTAGGGTTCGATGCTGAACTTATAGAGTCACGATTGTTGGAACTGGTTTACTAGCCATGACAAACCTGTAGACATTGTTTCATGTTGCACCAAATAATTTCATCATTTCTGTATGATAAAAAGATACAGTCATTCATGTGACTATTGTACGATGTTGTAATTATCAGATCCAAGTCATTATTTGTACAAAATGTGTATAGTCAATAGATATTTACTAAACAAAAGCTGTATGATGTGTATTTGAGATTGTATTTGATCAAGTTTTTGTGCGTTCATTGTTGGATTCAAGTTTTCTGTAAGTTAGTTTGAATTTGGTCTCAGTGTTTTCTTTATACATATATAGTATTGATTAAAGATTAAATAAGAAATAAAAGTATAATAAGAATGATAAGAAATAATCACAGTCACACATTTTAGATACACCTAAAAAAAAAAGATGCATCTCCTATAAAATTGTCCTTCTTCATTTGTGC
This sequence comes from Chrysanthemum lavandulifolium, assembly GCA_022545495.1. Lineage (NCBI taxonomy): Eukaryota > Viridiplantae > Streptophyta > Magnoliopsida > Asterales > Asteraceae > Chrysanthemum > Chrysanthemum lavandulifolium. The sequence goes on from CM040242.1 coordinate 196,124,150, forward strand.
AATGTGTGGCTGGATATATTTGGGTAAAAGCCATAAAATACCAACGTACTTTCTAAAATATACCAACTTGAAACACTTACTTTTTTATTAACATACATATCCACGTACTTTCAAAATTTGTTATGACTTCACCCATATTGTAATAAAATAATATTATTTAATATGATATTATATTAATATAAATCGGTTATATGGGTGAAGTCGGAATAAAATTGAAAGACGTGACATATATGTTAATATAAAAGTAAGTGTTTCAATCGACATTTTTAAAGACGTGAATATTATAGCTTTTAAAAATATTCTCATTATTCTTATTTTTATTTTCTTCATAGTAATTCATTCCATATATATATATATATTAACTAAAGTATACATCATCTTTTCAAACTCTCACGATCTCATAAATATCACAATCAAATATACATGTTTCAACAAAAGGCAACGCTACAACCCACTAGGGGTGGAAGCAGAGCCGCCGTGAAAAGCTTCGGGATCGGATCGGTAAAAGCTCGAACGAGCCGAGCCTAAACGAGCTCGAGCCCGAGCTCGAGCCTAAGTTGGGCTCATTTAATAATCGAGCTCGAGCCCGAGCTCTATACAAAAGGCTCGTTTGGGCTCATGAGCCTAAATGAGCCCTAAATATATACGTATATATTTTCTATCGTGATAACCGTGTTAACGAGCTCGAGCCTTGTGTTAACGAGTCGAGCTTTGTGTTAACGAGCCGAGCTCGAGCTTGTGAAAAATTTCACGAGCCGAGCTCGAGCTCAAAATGTGAGGCTCGAAACGAGCACGAGCTCGAGCTCGAGCTTTTTATATATAAACGAGCCGAGCTCGAGCCTAAACGAGCTCGAGCTCGGCTCGGCTCGTTTTCACCCCTACAACCCACTACAAAAAAATTGCCATTTAGTGACACACATTTTAGTGACAAAATATATATGTGCCGCTGTAGTATGTTTTTAGTGACAGATCGTTGTGTGTCATATTTAGTGGCACTTAACACTTTCTGCCATTGATGTACATTGTTAACAGTGGCACAAACTCAAGTATGTATAATGCCTTGCTAGAATTAGCGACACATATACATTTCATGCCATTAAATGCTTAACGAGGAGAGTTATTTTGTAAACCAAACTTTTTTCACATACCAAGGAACTTATCCCCACCATCCATTTAAAAAGAAATCAATGATTGAGATTAAAAAAATTTTATTATTTCACTTATTTTTTATAATTTAAGTACCTTTTAACCGTTAATCGTTAAGTGAAAATAATTACACCATCGCGACGAGCATTTAATTATCTTTCTATAGATTGAAACTTTGATATATTTTCGAAAAAAGAAAAAAAAATCGTTTTTTCACGTTTTTTCGTCTTTTTTTCGAATATGAGATTTGCATGAAAAAATCAAATGTTATTAAACACTAATTTGACATGTGATATTCAAATTAGTGTTTAATCACATGTAATTTTTTCATGCAAATTTCAGTAACGAAAAAAATGAAAAAAAAAAAACGTGAAAGACACGAAAAAAAATTTTCAAAAGTATATCAAAGTGCCTATCTATGGAAAGATAATTAAATGTTTGTTGTAATGGTATATTTATTTTCGCTTAAAGATTAACGGTTTGAAAAATATTAATATTTGAAGAAAAAAATTAAATTATTGGTATTAATTTCATCAATTATATCAAACAAAAATAGAGGAAAGATGAAGGGCGAAGATTAAACCCGATATAAAAAAAAAATGTTTTGTCTTAAATCATACTTAATTGATATTTTATATTTTTTACCAATTGTGACACTATTGCCTAAAAAAATTTCACATATTTGATTAAGACTAAAATACACCGTTGGTCCCTAAACTTGGTGGCCGGATCGCGATGGGACGAACCTCGCCTTTTCATCGCCACAGTCCAAACCTTGGCCATTAAATGCCGATTCATCCCTAGACCAATAACGTTGTCAAAGTTCCGTTATACGCAAAAAAAAACCCGTAGTCAAGTTACTCGCTGAGGGTGCGATAGTCATTTTGTGATATATATTGTAGCACCTTTGTCTTGTCCAACTTCCGCCATTTTGTACAATATAAGAAAACCGTGTACTCATTGCTCATCCCCAAACTTGTTTTGGAAGCCTACCCAAAAACCCTAATGCAATGTCTATCATCAAATCAAATAATCGAGTAAGAAAATAACAAACAACCACCTTTGATTTACTCTGTGGCGAGTAAGTGAATATTCTTTATATGATGATCGTGAAACGGAGGAAAGAGTGCGATCGAGATATTGTAAGTCTTTTTGGTTAGAGCCGATTACAATCATATGTTAGTATGGTGATTAAGTTATTCCCTTTTAGGTAACTTTAGCTTAACAATGTTTTGTACATTTTTTATACAATGGGTGAACTGGATCGTTTAGTATGATGTTACATTATGAAGGTACATTCAAATACTTTCGGTAGGATATATCAAGGAGGCAAGAAATGCCTTGTTGATCTTGTGGAAATAAAGAGGTATCTGTTGATGAAATGGATGCTCTCATGACCCAAATCGGTTATGAGTCCGACAAACCAATTATTTCTACATTCTTAAGCCTCGGTTGTACATTAGACGACGGTTTGTTTTCTTTGCGTAAAGTCGCTAATCTAGACTTGTTGAAAGATGTTGTCATACGGTATAAGGCGATAGACGTGTATGTTGAAATAGGGAAGACTAGATTAGAACTTTCGAAATGTCCCCACAATCAATTAAGGCGTGTTTTGGGAGATGGATGAAGATAGGAGAAAATTTGCTATGCGGCTATTCAATCTGTTGTAGAGCGGTTGGTGTTAGATGATATAGATAATGAACCTTCCTAGATCCGTTTATCCAACTTACACAATTGCTGTGGACGTCAATGATATTGGTGAATCTAGCAATTTGCCAAACATTGAGCCACTATTTTCCACCTTAGACCGCTCATTTGCTAGCCAACCTGTTCAAAACAAAGTGAGTGTGCTTTAGTAGTTATTGATGAGGAGAATGCTATAAAGGGCCCGATAATGTTGAGGTTAATCTGCTTAGAGTGATTCGGGGAAGGACTTTGACAAAGGTGGAACAACACTAGTTGATGTCAATAACACTTTTGAGGAGCCCGAAAATTTTGAGGTTAATATGTTTCAATTGACACGGAGAAGCATTTACACAAAGCGGGCGGACCACTAGTTGATGTGAACAACGTGTTTGAGGAGCCCGATGTGGATGTAACTCTATTTCAACCGACTCGGGATAACATGGAAGAGGATCTGTTGTTGATCTTACTCTGTGCAAGCGAGTGACACTAGTGAATTTTGCAATGCAGTTGAACCAAATCAAGATAACACTTGTCAAGAGAATGATGCATGACTTGGTATGCTACAAGTAGGTCGAGTAATGATTTAGGTGAAGAAGGAAGAACTAGTAATATAAGTGATGACGGGAAGTTGGTAAATGATTTACCCGTGATGGTTGATGAAGTATTTTGCGATGACCATGTTAGTTTCCAACACGCACACTTTGCTAATGGCGTCTATACCACTTTTTTCTATCTTTGGTCGGGAGTTTGATGCTGAGGAAGTAAAAACCTAGTAAGAGAGCATTCAATAGAAACTAGGAGGAGTTGCTTTTTGAAGAATGACAAAACAAGAATAAGGGTCGTGTAGGGTTGTGTTCCGCCGGGCCCAATCAAGGTCTGGGCCGGATATTGGCCCATCTAGAAGTCCATTAAGCGAAGGGTTTAAGTGCATTGCTTTCTTCCAAAATGACCCTTCACAAATACTCGCCCATGGCTATTGTTTGTCGGCGGGAATGGTGAGGCAGTATCCGGTCGGTCGAAACATATAATGAGCAACGCACTTGTTTGCAATCAAGGAAGTCGAGCTTTTGACCTTCGCTATATCTCACGAAAATTACGGACAAGTTGAAAGAAATCCGAGCTTCCTGTCAGTGCATGCATAATCAACTTACCAACCAATACGACCTTCAAGTGTCCTGCAAAGGTTTTAAGGGCCAAAACCTAGCAATAATGACCATCGGGGTCAATTCAAGCTACAATTTACCATGTTGAGAGATTATGTTCAAGAGTTGCGAAGACAAACCCTAATACAACAGTGGAGATGAATGTGGAGCGACCTCCGGATGAGTCTCTTCCAACCGGAGAATTCAAGAGAGTGTATGTTTGTTTAGGTGCCTTTGAAGCAAGGATTTAAAGATTGTGGGAGATCATTGTTGGGGTTTGCTTTTTCCAATTCGTGGTCCTTTCAATGGTCAATGATGACAATTGTGGGAATTGATAGCAACAATGGTATATACCCTTCGCTTATGCTTTTGTTGATTCGAGATAACATAGGATCATGGACTTGGTTTCTTCATTGTTTATCCGATGATTTAGCACTTGGGCCAATTTCAAGCATCACTTTTATTCTTGACATGAATAAGGTACTCTCTTACTGCTCATGAATTTAAGTCTCACTTGCTTTTGAAACAGACGGTAAAGATATTTGATTTTGTGCGGGATATAAATACAATTTGTGGAAGTTTTTGAAAGTGAGAACACATATTACGTATTAAAAGCATTCATGAGAAAATGAAATTGCAATGGAAGGTAGGGCCTACAAAGACCATCTCAGGAAATGTGCAATGACCTCAATTGTCACAGTTTAAAGCTATGGTCGATCTCAAGAAACTTAATCAACCAGCCCATGATTGGTTAAGTAAGATACCACCGATTCATTGGTCAAGGTCACATTTTCATGTAAGTGATCTATCTGTTTCACTTACTTTGTATTCATAAATGCGGTATAAAAGTTATAATTAATACATGTTTATTACTTGTCATCTTTAGGAGAGCTACTTGATGTGTTACTTAATAACATGTGTCAAGTGTTTCATGAGAAAATAAAGAGGGTTAAGCAAACCAATTATTACACCTTAGAATACATCGAGAATCTTGTATGAAGAGGATAATGCATGTTCTTATGGTGATTGAGAAGAGTGATATGCCACTAACACCAACTGCACAACACATGCTAGAGGCTATTAAGAAAGAGGTCATTAAGTATAATGTGTTATGGAATGGGGATCAAAGTTTCGAGTTAGTGGACCATGGGGTGACCAATGTGTAGTTAATGTTGTACACAAGACTTGTACTTGCGAAGGTGGGAGATAACAGTTTACCATGTAAACATGTTGTTGCTACTAATTGAATATGGCTTTAAATGGCCAACAAGTGAACACTAGAAACATGGGCTCATCCTTTTACTATCTTCTCACTGGGAGGCTACCTACAAATACCATGTCGACCTATAACTAGCGATGTACATTGGGAAAAATCAACTATGCCAACAACAATTGTTCCACCAAAATCCGAAACACCCGGCTACCGCAGAGTAGAAAAGAGTTAGGATAGCTCTGGCAAGAGATTGTGAAGGATGGTAAGTGTCAAGGGCTTGGAAGAGTGTCGGTGTAGTATTTGTGGCATTCTTGGACACAACAAGGTAACATGCCTAGGGTATCTTTGGTGGAAGTAGTGGAGCGCCAAAAGGAAATGTCAAGCGGTGCCTACTAAAGGCTGCAGGAAAAAAAAACATCGTAAAGGTAAAAGGTAGCGGAGATAAAGAAGTGAAGGTACGGTGTTGTTGTTGAGCGCCAAGTTAGTGCGTTCAAGGAAGTGGTGTTCAATCTAAAATCAAGAGCCAAGAATCAAGATCCCATCATACATGATGCATCCGGTCACAATCCGGCAACATCAAGTGAAGCAATTGCCGATCCCATCATGCATGAGCAAGCCCGGTCGATCCCAAAGAACATGATCAATCCCATCGATTCTCGAGCCGCAATCGTGATGTTCAAGCACTTTCGCTTCAACCCACTGCTACCACGAAGAATGACTAGGCGTGAGCTACTGAAAGAATGATGGCCTCACCATAGGTCAAATCATTATGCTAATTATCTAGGCGATGTTTCATCTATGTTATTTCCGATGGACAAGTTATGTACTCTAAAACATATGTTTGTGTGTGTGTCTAATCGTAGCTCTCATGCTTTGAAAAGTATGGAATTTTATGCGAGTTGGAATTATATCCATTTGCATTAACTATGGAACCATGTCATTATTGTGTATTTTTTTAGATTGACTAAGCTTGATGTGTGAATAATTTGCATCAAAAGTAACCAAAGCTAAATAGAACCTCATAAGAATGTTGACATTTAAAAGTCAACCCTAAACAAATTGCTAACCATCTGCATACCCATAAGGCATAGAAAATCAGAAACAAACAAAAGTAAATACTTCATAACAAGGTTACTACAATTCAAGATACAGAACATTAACCACGTAGCCTCATTACATAAAAGGTTAAAAAGTTATCCCAATGCATAAACAATTAAGAACAACATCCAACTTAGCACCATGTAAATCTTCCACTTCCTTACATCACCTTGGCGACTACTAATCTTGCCTCAAGCTCATTTCTCCCTCAAAAGTCACGGTATGATCATTCTTGAGCGAGCACGATTTCGGGATCATACCATCTTATCCACAACAAGAAGACCCTATTGATGATTATGAGAAATCATTAAACAACCACCATTGTTACAAACTTACACAAGAAATATTAAGGCGCACTTACTTGAGCAGGACAAGCAAAGAATCGGCATACAGGTTGGCGAGAGGTCCACGAAGTGCGAATAATAGCTTGCTTACCACACCAACAACGTACCATCTTCAAACAATTATCGTTTTGAAGAAGGCGGGTTTGAAGGATAGTTTAGGGATGGGTGATACATGTAGACCAAACCTTTTACACACATATACTAGCTACATACACTTTACAACGGTTTTATTTAGTGCTGCTACGGATGAAGACGGTTTTGCCTCACCAACATAACGTTGACAACGGCATTATTGGTCGAGGGCGAATCGGCGTTTAATGGCCAGGTTTGGACCGGCGATGAAAAGCGAGGTTCGTCATCGCGATCCGGTAAGTAGTTTAGGGACCAACGGTGTATTTTAGTCTTTGATTTATTTAGGCGGGCCTTTGAAAAAACATAAAACTTTGAGCGGGCCCTAAAATCTCTTAGACTTTGCATCTTATAATTGCATTCAAAAAACCCTACATCAAATAGTCTCAAATGTCATTAGCCGCATTTTGCATTTTTTTTTCTTATGATCACCGTTCTTTAGGCATCATCAAGGCCTGTAAGTGTTCCAACCTTTATTCTTCTAATCTTAACCCTCATTTTTAATTGTATTATCTTTCTGATTTTTAGGGATGGTTATGAAGAAAAGGTAAACATATCGAATGATCAATATAAACCATCCAAAATTGGTGAGATTATGTACAGTAAGTTTTGCAAGCTACTTGCTTAGTTATGCCTTTCGTGTCCATTAAAACATATATTTGCCTTTATAATGCTTTATCTTGCAATATTCATTATGATATTATTGAATCATAATATTTATAAAAGTCTTGGACAGGACTAAAGAAAAAAAGAGGTCAACACCAGGTACTCTTCTTACGAATTGTTAATGTGTTTACAACTTATGATTTTTTAACATTTAATTTAATATGTGTAACCTTGATCATCTCTAACATTTTTTTTGTTTGTTCACAGATTTGTGCTTTTAAGAGATATCCGAAGATCTGTTACAAAGAATGAAGTTGTAGTTTTTTTGCTAGTTTTATATATTGTTTATAGTATTATGTATTTAGTTGGAGATTTAAACTTAATTAGTTCTATTATGTTTGTATTTATATTGGACAACTTTGTTGATTAATGAATTTTTTTTTTCATGTAAATCTTTAAGTTGTTTGTTTCACCTGTTATGGTTGAATCAAACTCGCCTTTGATAATATTTTGTAGATATAGAACACGAAATGCTATCGCGATATGCTTTGCTAGCACATAATACATGCGATTAAATCCATTCAACTATTTTAAAAGAAAACATTTAGAGGCACAACGCATGTGCCACAATCTTTTTTTAGTCTATTGAGACATATTATTAAGTGCCACTACATCCTTTAAATTTGCAGCAACACAACTTGAAAGTGCCACTAATACCTTTTAGTGGCAGCGTCGTTAGTGACAGTTTTTTAATCTGCCACCAAATGTCTAACCGGCTTTTAGTGACACTTATCTGGACTACTGTAGCACTTCTTGTGTGTCACTAAATGGCCGTTTTTTGTAGTGAACAAAACGGAGAACGGACGACTAACTTTTAGCGGGAGCATATCTGTCATCACCAAAAGTCACTAAAAGACAAAAATTATGCTGACCTGGCACACCTGAACAAGAAAAATTCAACATAAATTTTTAGCTAGAACATATCTCCTCCAAAAGTTTGACCAAAATTTTCTTCTCCTTGCTAGCTAATTATTCTCACGTTTTTTTCATTGACACTTTTGGCGAGGGACTGATCGCGTAAAGTTTATATTAGATTTTGATCTTTTGCGGAGACATATCCCCGCTGAAAGTGAGATTATTAAAAACTATTTATGTTATTTATAAATGATTTCAATAAGTTAAAAATCATTTAAATTTATTAATTTTTTTTAATATTAATTATAAATTATTTAAACTAATTATAAATAATTTTAAAATGATTTAAATTACTTTTTGTATTAGACGACGAAATGAAAGACAAATGCGAACATATATCACTTTCCAATAAACAATATAGCCACTTAGATTATTGATTTAAAAAAAAAAAAAAAAAAAAAAAAAAACCTATTTCAATTCTATTTGTCAAAATGAGCGGTGTTAAACCATATAAAGACATGCTACTTGTTATTTTCGAAGTTTTGTTACGCTGTCAAAATCGAGCATAATTCGTTTAAATCTAGCATAATTCGAAACTTTCATTCGTCTAAATTGGGAAAACTATTTTATAATCCCACCAGTTATTTACTTTACCAGCCAACGCCACAACCCGACAAAATAATGGTTTTACCGAGGACATGTCCTCGGTGAAAAGTTGACCAAAATGTTTACCTTGTTTAGCTGTTTGATTAGCGTTCTAAACTGCTATTAAGTTTGTTACGCTGCCATTAGTGGTCATTACAATTGGGGATGACGTAGCATTTGTATTTCCTGAGGACATGTCCTCATAAGCATTGTTTTAAAGTTAATTAAGCAATACACATTCAATAGGATTAATGGAACACATCTACTTCATAAGCATTGTTGTTACACTACGTTGCGCGATCTTAAACCAACAAAGAAGTAAAATACATACTAAGTACATTATAAATCGATAAACGTTCAAACATTAAATCATACGGAAGCAAAACTTTTATTCAAAACACGCAGGAGTTCTCAGACACATTTCACAGACTCAAACGAAACAACTTGACAAGCAAAAGAGAAAACTGTTTTTAGCAGGAGTTCTCAGACACGTTTCTTACTGACTCGAATGACACAAATTAATAAGCATAAGAAAACAAAGTGTGCAACACACGAAAAAGACCAGAATAAACAACGAGTCCCAAAGTAAAAGCTCCCGAACGAATTACTCCAAATCAAGTTTTTCCAAGTCATTATAAAGGTCGTGAAATAGTGCAGCTGAGTTAAGTGTGTGGTTCTCGGCATGCATATACATTTCTATTGTTTTCTCGAGTACCTTTATCTTTGAAGTCAAGAACTTGCAGTTTGAGCAATCTGCATTTCTAGGACTCGATGTTGAAGGTCCAGCAAAATAAGTTGGAGTTGTAGAAGGTCCTGCAGAGTAAGTTGGAGTTCTTGAAGATCTTACGGAATGAGTTGGAGGCGTTGAAGCTCTAGGAGAATCGGTCATTGGATGGAGTCATTCCTTCTTCTGTAAAAAAATCACATCCAAAATCCCTTGACTGAGGCTGTTAAAGAGTAATTTTTTTAACAAACTAACCAATATATTTATATATTACACATAAAAAAATATGTAATTTTTCACCTTTGATAAAGGACATGCATAGTATAGTTTACCACGGGTGTCACGTTGATGCGATTCTCGCATAACTACATCTCCTCATCCACTACAACAAGAAAAAAGCTTCAAATGGCGCCATCTTCATGATAACAGTGTGTATATTGGTGGTTGTGATGATAAGAGTGAGTAATATGTTTGTGTGGATAAGAGTTAATAACCAGATGATATGCTTTAAAGTAAAAAAATGAGATCTTATGGTGGGAACGTTTGGCGCCAAATTTGTGAGGATAAGAGTTAACCAGCATCTGTCGAAGACATGTCCTCATCAAAAGTTTGACCTATTTTAACAGTTTTTCCTCGTTCGCTAATTACTCTTGCCAACCTTCTGGCGAGGACATGTCTTCGGTAAAGGGTGTTGACCATATCATCTCGACTCATTCATTTAAAATGTTATATATAACCATATCATTTCGACTCATTCATTTAACATCTCATGTATAACCATATCATCTCGACTCATTCGTTTAACATGTTATGTATAATCATATCATTTCAACTCATTCATTTAATATCTCATGTATAACCATATCATCTCGACTCATTCGTTTAACATCTCATGTATAACCATATCATCTCGACTCATTCGTTAAACATGCTATGTATAACCATATCATTTTGAATAATTCGTTTCACATGTTATGTATAACCATATCATCTTGACTCATTTGTTTAACATCACATGTATAACCATATCATATCGACTCATTCATTTAACATGTATTTATAACCATATCATTTTGACTCATTCGTTTACCATCTGATGTATAACCATATCATCTCGACTCATCCGTTTAATATCTCAAGTATAACCATATCATCTCGACTCATTCGTTTAACATGTTTTGTATAACCATATTATTTCAACTCATTCGTTTAACATCTCATGTATAACCATATCATCTCAACTCATCCGTTTCACATCTTATGTATATCCATATCAAATTGACTTATCCATTTAACATCTCATGTATAACGAAATCATCTCGAATCACACGTTTAACATCTTATGTATATCCATATCATCTCGACTCATTCGTTTAATATCTCATGTATAACCATATCATCTCGGCTCATTCGTTTAACATCTCATGTATAACAATATCATCTCGACTCATTTGTTTAACATTTTATGTATAATTATATCATTTCGAGTAATTCGTTTAACATCTCATGTATAACAAAATGCAAAGTGTCGGGTTTTGTTATAAATGAAAATTAAATATAAATTTTTTAAATTAATTAAGAATAATATAAACTAATAGAAAATGATTTAAAAATAATTTAAATTAGTTATAAATGATTTAACTTAGTTAAAAATGATTTAAATAATTTTAAAAACTTTTAAATTAATTTAAGATGATTTACAAAATATTTAAATCATTTAATATTGATCGATTTAACTTAATTAAAATGATTTAAAATAATTTTTTAATAGAATATCATTTGGCGGAGACATGTCCTCGCCAAATTTTTTCACCATAATTTTTGCTTTTCCCTTGTCACATTTACTTTATCCCGCCAAATGTTTTGACGAAAACAATAGACATTTGGCGAGGACATGTCCTCGCAAAAAGTATACACTAAAAGATAAATTTGTTTTGGCTAGGACGAGTCCCCGCTAAATGTTAGCGTAAAAAATAAAAACAGATACTTATCAGATTTTTTTTTCACACTTAGAAAAAAATTCATCTCTCATCTCCTTATTCATCTCGATCAATCCCACACCAACACTACACCACAGCGCCACCACTACACCATCATTACTTCACAACCGCACCCCCATCTCTGCCACAACACCCCTACACTCGCACCACTCTGCACATCTCTTTCTCCCCTCTCCCGTTTAATTCTTTCCTCAACCCCTCTCTCGTTTAATTCTTTTTTCCACTCAACTCCTTCTTCTCTTTCTGTCTTCCACGAAGCACGGAGGTTGGTATTTTTAATTTTTAATTTTTTAGATTTTTGTTAATTGTTTTCAATTTTTGTTAATTTTTTTTTTAATTTTTATTAATTTTGTGTTAATTTTGTTATTAGTTATACAAGTTTGTGTGTTTTTTGATTATTATTATTATTATTGTTCATTTTAGTGAGACCACAGCTAAGACCACATTCCTTTTTTTCCTGTCAAGACCAAGCCTAGACCACAGCCGAGAGCCAAGAACCACATTCGCTGACGAAAGGTATATTTTTTTATTGTGTTTATGTATTTAGCGAGGACATGTCGTCGTCAAAAGTTTTAAGTGAATAATTTATGTTTGTTTGTTTGGCGAGGACAATCGGGACCACAGCCGAGAGCCGGGATTACTTGCCTACTGTTAAGGACAGTCGAGATCCGAGACCACAATCAGTATGATTTTTTGTGTGTGTTTGGTTAATTACTTGCTTAGGGTGTTAGTTGTTTGTTTATAGTTATATAATTCGTGAATATGCGTCTGGTTAGTGTGTGTTTGGTTTGTAAGGGCATTATATTTGCTATCGTACAAGGTCCTTAGGAGCAAGATCGTTAATGGTACCAAAGTTCAAGTGATTTAATTGACGGTGCCATAACCAAGATATGTTCTTTGATGCTTTAGACAACAAGCAAATAGGAGAGGACCGCATCATATCTTCAATAAAGATGGTGTATAGATTAGTGTCACGAGAGCCTTTAAGAATATCAACACCATCCAATTCTCTGACGAAGCATGTGTGTTTTCTGAAAGCCACTTCGAGATCGGAGTCACAAAATTGACCAACAGAGAACAAATTGTGACCATGTCCTTCCACGTAGTATACCATGGAAATTACACTGTCTCCAAAAACATAATCTCCGTAACCCATAATTTCCCCAAAATGGTAGTTCCCAAATCTAACTGTCCCAATAAACTTATTCACGAAATTCTTGAGCCGTGAGCGATTTCCGGCCATATGTTTTGAGCAACCTGAATCCAAATACCAAAGGACGATTTGTACGACCTGCATTTGAAAACAGACGAAGATGGATAATTGGAAACATTGGATCCCCATGTGCAAATGGGGTCATTTTGGTTAGTGCAAACAATGTCTTGAACTGCAGAAACCATAGATGCCTTGGTTTGAACAATGGGGGCATCACTAGTAGAAGCACATGACCTAGTCAAAAAGCATTGTGTAACTAAAGGGATAACTCTACCTGTTGGCTTCCATTCCTTAACAGGCCCTACTTTAGGCATGGTAATCCTAGCTAAGGGGTAAAGTTCACCTAGTGTGAATATTCGACCTGTGGGCTTCCAATGAAAGCCCACCTTGGTAAACATTTTCCCTGTAGGTTTCCAAGATTGCTTGGTTTGTTTCGCTCTCCCAACTTTCTTAACTGGAGATTTTTCATAGACATCAAGAAAGACACAACACATTGATCATGATTACCAGATATTAAGCATTCATTACATGTTTTGCACACAACATTAGAATTCGAATTAATTACAGTACGCTTATAGCTAATACTAGAATCAACACGATTCTTTTTGTTCAAATCAAACTTATTGTTCCTACGGTGGTCTTCTACTTCCTTCTGGTGAATACTTTTAGCTTGCATAGTCATATCATTCTTTTTATTGCCTCTAGGCTTTGTCCCACTAGCTTTAGTGTCACTATTTACTCCTATAGAAGTAATGATGGGAACATTAGTTTGTTTCACTACCATTTTATTTTCTGGTTTTGATGTGCTGGGTTCAGATGTTATCAAGGGTACATCAAAGGTAACATGCTTGTTCTTAGGCATTGAAGAGGATGCAACAAATCTATCCCGCTTGGTACCGGTTTTAGGACATGTGCCAATGACGTATTCTAAGAGTTCCTGAGATCGTTAGTGTACATGCAAGCATAGGGAACAACACTATCTATAGGTTTCTCTATTTTATCATCTTCAACGATCTCACGAAGACTATCTAGGCTATCCTTAAGGTAAGTGAGATATGCTTGATAAGCAGTCCTATTGTTCATAAGAGGAGGGGGAATATACTTAACATCAATTACATAATTTTCACAAGTAGAAACCTTTGGAACAACATATTCACAAATGGGGATTGGAATTTTTCTTTTCACCTGAGTCCTTAGATTCTCAATCTCATTAAACAAAGAAGTTATCTTTTCATTGTGTTTGTCATGAGTGACCTTAATTGAATCACACAACTCTGTGTAATGCAATTTAACTTTTGAATTTTCAACTTGAAAACAATCATTTTCCTGTTACAATTTGTTGATGATGTTTTGGTATTGATAATTATGAGAATGTAGAGACGGTGGTTTATGGGTGCCAACCACTTCACACTTATTTCCCTTCAATTGAGAAATTTGTACTTTCAATTTTCGGAACGTGTTAGAGTGAGCTTGAATCCATTCATCTCGTTTGCTTATTTCAAAATATGCATCAAATTCAGGAGCATCTAAAGATGTCTTGGCATTTGAAGTTTTAATTCTTTCTTCTAGATGTTGATATTTTAATTGCAAATTAAGATTCTCAACCTCTAATTTAGACAAATGCCTGACCATGTTATCATGATCATCATTTTGGATATTCTCTTGCAATCTTAAATTCTCAGCTTCAAGTTCATTGACACGAACCTGGGCAACTTTAAATGCAATTGACAAATCATAAAATTGAGAAGTAGTTAAAGCAGAATCAGTAGCAGTATAATACACATCCTGGGCAATACATCTAGCAATTAAATTCTCATTGGCGATGTGAATATTCTTTCTCTCAATCTCATAACTTTTATGCCTTATCGCATTTTGTTTTACCATGTTTTCCATATCTTTAAACACATCTTTCATTTCTTTACCTTCAGTTTCTAGAGCCTTTTGAATGCTCTCAAAATGTTCTTTGACCAGTTTAAAGAATGGAATAACCTCAGTTAGATAACACCGTTTTGTTTACTCAAACCCTCTTTCCCCTTCAGTAATAGCGGATGGTTTAATTATCTTCTTACATGTTTTTATCAAAATCAGCAAATAATTGATAAAGTACATAAATGCTAATTAACGTTTTACATTCTGTAGGAAGATTTCTTGGAACTAAATGCATGGGTGTATTAGGTGGGTACACCGTTGCAGCCGGTAATCTCATTAGGGGAGATTTTTTTATTACAAGTTCTTTGGCCTTTTTCTTTTCCATGTCTAACTTCCAAAATACTTGTTCAGGTGTCAACTAAGTTTGAGGTTTGAAAGTAGCTAAGAAGTTCTCTTTAGAATAATTGGGAGGTTTGTGCTTGACCCGGTTTTTCACACTTATTGGGTCATTCATTTTTTTAGCCATTTTATCTCTAGATATTTCTTCTAACTCTCTATCCTCTTCTGATAATGGTGCACTAGTAGGGACATGATTCGGTTTAGTGATTTTACTTCCATCATATAAAGCAAGTTAGGCCACTTTAGCTTTCCTAAGGTAAACTGGATTTGGGTCACCTATGGATTTCTCACTATGTTCATCACGCAATTTCTTATGATTTAACATCATGTGAGCAGTTTGTATGTGTCACAATTCTCAATTTCCGGTCATTTCTCAAACTCCATATTCATCATTTCATATCAAGTTGTGCATGGTTTTGCATTTCACATTAAACATATAATTTCTTATTAAATAAGCGTTATCGTAAACATTATTTTGAACAATTGATCCGATACTTCCAAAAAATTAATCACAATATATTTTTATACTCATATTAAGTTTATAAAAATATTATTATTAGTTTACCAGTGTTTTGAATTTATTTTGTATATAAATTGTTAAGTTTATAAAATTACGACGGTTTTCTTAAATTCAACCCGATAAATATTTATTCACTCAAATCTTTCAAGAAATGTATTTTATAATTTTATGACCTCAATATATTTTATCTTGACCCGTGAAAATTTATTTTATCTAACGCTACCTTAAATATTCAAATGGGTACACAATTTACCTCAAGTCTTCAAGTAACTTACATTTATTATACTTACACATTTAATTATCACTAAATACTACTTGGTCTTCTTTTCTTTTGATGATGTCGACCAAACACAATGACTCATTCAACTTGCCAAAATATCCTAACTTAAAGTATTGTATTACTAGTAATAACCAAAATCATTTTCTCTTCATTATTGCAAAGCAAAAAAATCAAAATCTCTTTCCTTCTCTTTCCAAAGCCGTGACCACCATAGATCAAGCAAGAGGATCACCAAAATATTTTCAAGACAAGTTATTTAACAATCTAGTATCACTTGTTGTATAGGTTTTGCAATAAAAACCTTGGGTGATTAGGATTAACCCTTTTGTTCTCATAAACCTCATCAAGTATTCTTGTAAGCATCTCATGTTTATTTTCATCTTTCATATTCATTTCATATTCATTTCATCATATTTGAGCAAAAACATGCAAGTCATATGATGTTGTACCCTTTTAGGGTTTTAAGTGTTAAATATATATAATCCATCCTATAAATTATTCCTTGCTATATATTAGTTTTGGTGATGTCTGAAACCATGACACCCTAAGAAGGTGTATGGTAGGATTAGAATAACCCGGAGTTGTTTTGAATGGGTTAGAATAGGTTTGGCGAGAAAAACTCATTTCGACACGTTTTAAATAGGGTCATCCATATTTTTAATTCAGGAAAATCCGACAGTAGGTAAATATTTTTGGGCTAGATATTTAGAAAATACACTTTAAAAGCAAAACGTGGCGCTGAGCGGATTAAAACGGAGCTATAACGAAGAAGTTATGAATTTTTCAAGTTGACGTCAAAAACTATAAATCCAGAAATTTCAGCATGTTATTTTAACTTGTTACGGGTCTAAAATGGGTCTTAAGCGTTATGAAATGTGTCGATTTATCAAAAATATATAAGTTTACTTTGATATGAAGCTAAGACAAACCATTTTGGAGAACAAATATTTTGGAGAACAACTAATTTGGAGAACAAACCATTTTGGAGAACAAATATTTTGGAGAACAAATTTGGAGTACTTTCTCTTATAACATGATGTCTTCTAGTCGAAGTAAGTTCGCCTAGCCTAATTTCCAAAATGTCCAACTGTTTGTCGAGCGGAGTTGTAATAAATAAAAATATGGTCGTTTAAACTTTGCGAAAACCACCCTTAAACTATATTTTGGACTAAAGTACTATACTTAACCTATATTTTTCTTTGTGATCGAGACCTCTAGGATGGAAACTTAAATACTAAAACTTTGAGATAATGATACAAGCTTTCCAAAGCGATGGGTTCGTTTCCTAACACTCGGCGTGCACCATTTTGCGACTATCATAGGAGGTTGTTTCAACGTAACTACTTGTAGAGTATTTTAATCTGACGGGATGTCATAAACATATTTTGACGATAAACATTATTTCCAAAATGTACAAGTGGTATGAATATCATATGAGTTTGCATGCACGACATTGTATCACGCATTCACGACAACATATCATAACTTTCAGTCATGACATTCATTTTAGGTCGCGGATAGTTTCGAGCCTCATTTAGTGCACTTCATTTTGTTAGCATATCAATCATACCGGTGAGTTCATACCCGCTTTTACTCGTTTTAATTCTTATAAACTATTTGGGGCGAGATACATGCTTATTTATCAGAACATTTAAACTCTATTGCCAAACAACATTACTTATACTCTAGACTTGGTGTGTGTAGTGACTAGACTTAAACAAACATCCCATCATTTATATGTTGGAAGGCCAATTATTTGGATACTGACCAGCGTGGTCGTTGGAGGAACATCCGGCATTTATATGTTGGAAGGCCATTTTATGGATACGATAGCGTGGCGTTGGAGGAACATCAACACGAGTTGTTGGAAGACCACTGTGGTGACATTTATACTTTAACTACCTTAATGCGCATATTCATGATTGTCATTCTATTTTAGGCAATGGGTTGTGAACACACGGGTTGCAAGTTTTGTATGGGCGAACTTGGGCCGGGTGGATTCAATGCCTTTCTTTGTGTGAACATTCTCAAAGTAATTCAGATCATTTTATCACAAACTTATGAACTCACCAACCTTTGTGTTGACACTTTTTAGCATGTTTATCTCAGGTTGTAAGGCGATAGCATTTCATGGAGCTTTTGGGTCACATGGCATACATTGGAGTCTTGTGTTTTTATCTATTACCATTCGACATGTTTTGTAACCCTTTATGTATTATCAAACTTTGGGATCTCATGTTTTGTAAACTATAACCTTATTTAATCGAATGGTAAACTCTTTAAAGCGTCTCATTTTAGAGGTCGTTTTACGTATCCATACTTTGTGCTATGAAGTCATACCCCATGACACTATCGTTCATTGCGATATTTTGGGGTGTGACAGATTGAGTATCGAGACTTGGTTATAGAGAACTAGGTTGCATTTTAGTTCTAGACTATAACCGCTTTCACGTCGATCCTTTCTTTTCTATCGCCTACACACTTTTCGTGCGCATATGTTTTCTTAAATATTTCTTCTAGAACCACCTCATTAGATAACGTGGTTTCCTTGTACCAATAGGGAGTCCCAAAATCTAGTTTGGTCATCAAAGATATGGAGCTCGATGTGAGCACTTATCTAACTTGATCTCGTGTGAGTTCTTGTTTGATGAGATGCGAGATCGAGCTAGATAAGTGTTACTATATATTGTATAGATTTGATGATTTTGCCGAGGATAGAATTCTCTTGAGGATACTTTGGGAGCTGGCGACCAAACCTCGTAGTGACTTTAGAACCTAAAGGAATTTCCTATACACCAAGTCTGACTCTCCTAGATACCTACCCTAAATTCCTCCTCCTTTGTTTAGAATCGGATGATAGAATGGCTACCTATTTCATAACATCAATCGCCGAGACATGTATGTTGGTGGTATGTATACGTGTGAAATGAGGCAATTATAATTATGGTGGCCAACATAATTATAAATCGTCACAACCCAACGTGGACATATGCGACCACGCATCGTAGATCGATGTGGGCACACCTTAGGAACCAATTTGTGGCGTGGTATTATGTTTGAGGGCGTTAAGTATAGACATTGGAACTCATTGTCCTTTCCTTGCGAGATCATGGCACCAAAGAGGGTAACACGCGATCTTGGCGAGGTGGTGCGGCCTGAGGGTGGAAGGGCGGTGGCGTGGAGGTAGAGAAGGCGGTAACGACATGGGTAACAATGACAACAACCTTGGCGGAAACCACGATTTTGCCGCCATCATCGCTCAACAACTTCAAATCTTGCTTCCCACTATTGTCACACAAGTTGGAAACCATATGAATAACTCGGAAACCACGGGGCAGTCTTGGTGAAACCAACAATGTAGTTGGCGGTGGCAACAATAACAACACCAACAACAACAACAATTGGATGCGTATAAGGAATTTTCGGCATGCAAACCGGTGGAGTTTGATGGTATAGGAGGTGCTTTGGCGTATACTCGATGGGTAGAGAAGAGCAGTCGATGTCGACATCGGCAATTGTCTTGTACAACAGAGGGTGAAGTATCTTTGCTTGCTATCGGGGAAGGCATTGACATGGTGGAACACACGACTACGAGCTAAGGCGGAGGCGACTCTGGTATGACATGGGAAGAATTTAAGGCATTCTTGAAGAGAGTCTTGCCGGACAATGAAATCTGACTGGAAGATGAATTTTATCACCACTCTATGATAGGGGTGGTCGCATGACCTACGGACCGATTTCATGAATTAGCCGGACTAGTTCCTCATCTAGTTACCCCAGGTCCAAGAGAATCTCGAGATACATATATGGTCTTGTCCCGAAATCCGTGGGCCTGAAAACTCGGAGCCGTCTACAATACAAAGTGCAATCGAGGCGGGAACCCTAACGGATGAGATGGTCGAAATGGGACTTTGAAGAGCGTTGACAAGAGGAAAGAATCGAGTGGATCGAGTGAGCGGATGGATATGGTAGCGAGACAACAATAGAGCAAGAGTTTTTGTGGCAACTGATGCTTGAACAAAGAGAGTATCTGGTCTGCATCCCAAATGTGCCAAATGTGCTTATCATCACCCGAAGTCCAAGCCTTGCCGCTTATGTACAATTTGCAATCGGTCGAGCCATTTTCAAGCCGGTGTAGAGGCGTGCAAGACCGATAACAACGGTTAACGTGGGCAACATGAGGAATAATCAAAGGTCTTGCTTTGAATGTAACCGAATCACTTAGGAATAATTGTCCTCGATTGAATAAGCCACCGATGCAAGCTAATCTAGCGGTGGCAATTGAAGAAATAACCCAAACCACATACTCAATATCGGTCCACCGACCTCGAGCATTTTATTTAGGGCGAGGCGCCCATAATGCGTGGCGATGCGTTTTCCTAGACCATTAAGTGATCCATTTGTATTATTCGGATTTAGTGAGTCTCATTAGATAAGAAATCTAGACGCGTAAGTTTTGGCATAAACACTTTGACCATACACTTTGATTTCGCGAAACCTAAGGGTAGAACTTTAAGTATCATCGATTGAATCACGAGGACGTGATTCCTCTGACATGGGAAGAATGTCACAATTCTCAATTTCCGGTCATTTCTCAAACTCCATATTCATCATTTCATATCAAGTTGTGCATGGTTTTGCATTTCACATTAAACATATAATTTCTTATTAAATAAACGTTATCGGGTAAACATTATTTTGAACAATTGATCCGATACTTCCAAAAAAATTAATCACAATATATTTTTATACTCATATTAAGTTTATAAAAATATTATTATTAGTTTACCCAGTGTTTTGAATTTATTTTGTATATAAATTGTTAAGTTTATAAAATTACGACGGTTATCTTAAATTCAACCCGATAAATATTTATTCACTCAAATCTTTCAAGAAATGTATTTTTATAATTTTTATGACCTCAATATATTTTATCTTGACCCGTGAAAATTTATTTTTATCTAACGCTACCTTAAATATTCAAATGGATACACAATTTACCTCAAGTCTTCAAGTAACTTACATTTTATTATACTTACACATTTAATTATCACTAAATACTACTTGGTCTTCTTTTTCTTTTGATGATGTCGACCAAACACAATGACTCATTCAACTTGCCAAAATATCCTAACTTAAAGTATTGTATTACTAGTAATAACCAAAATCATTTTTCTCTTCATTATTGCAAAGCAAAAAAATCAAAAATCTCTTTCTCTTCTCTCTTCCAAAACCGGCAGCCACCATAGATCAAGCAAGAGGATCACCAAAATATTTTTCAAGACAAGTTATTTAACAATCTAGTATCACTTGTTGTATAGGTTTTGCAATAAAAACCTTGGGTGATTAGGATTAACCCTTTTGTTCTCATAAACCTCATCAAGTATTCTTGTAAGCATCTCATGTTTATTTTTCATCTTTCATATTCATTTCATATTCATTTCATCATATTTGAGCAAAAACATGCAAGTCATATGATGTTGTACCACTTTTTAGGGTTTTTAAGTGTTAAATATATATAATCCATCCTATAAATCATTCCTTGCTATATATTAGTTTTGGTGATGTCTAGGAAACCATGACACCCTAAGAAGGTGTATGGTAGGATTAGAATAGCTTCGGAGTTGTTTTGAATGGGTTAGAATAGGTTTGGCGAGAAAAACTCATTTCGACACGTTTTAAATAGGGTCTGTCCATATTTTTAATTCTGGAAAATCGACGGTGAGTAAATATTTTTGGGCTAGATATTTAGAAAATACACTTTAAAAGCAACGTGGCAGCTGAGCGGATTAAAGCGGAGCTATAACGAAGAAGTTATGAATTTTTCAAGTTGACGTCAAAACTATAAATCAGAAATTTCGGCATGTTATTTTAAATTGTTACGGGTCTAAAATGGGTCTTAAGCGTTATGAAATGTGTCGATTTATCAAAAATATATAAGTTTACTTTGATATGAAGCTAAGACAAACCATTTTGGAGAACAAATATTTTGGAGAACAACTAATTTGGAGAACAAACCAATTTGGAGAACAAACCATTTTGGAGAACAACTAATTTGGAGAACAAACCATTTTGGAGAACAAATATTTTGGAGAACAAATTTGGAGTACTTTCTCTTATAACATGATGTCTTCTAGTTGAAGTAAGTTCGCCTAGCCTAATTTCCAAAATGTCCAATTGTTTGTCGGCGGAGTTGTAATAAATAAAAATATAGTCGTTTAAACTTTCTTGAAAACCACCCTTAAACTATATTTTTGGACTAAATTACTATACTTAACCTATATTTTCTTTGTGATCGAGACCTCTAGGATGGAAACTTAAATACTAAAACTTTGAGATAATGATACAAGCTTTCCAAAAGCGATGGGTTCGTTTCCTAACACTCGGCGTGCACCATTTGCGACTATCATGGGAGGTCATTTCAACGTAACTACTTGTAGAGTATTTTAATCTGACGGGATGTCATAAACATATTTTGACGATAAACATTATTTCCAAAGCGTACAAGTGGTATGAATATCATATGAGTTTGCATGCACTCCATTGTATCACGCATTCACGACAACATATCATAACTCAGTCATGACATTCATTTTAGGTCGCGGATAGTTTCGAGCCTCATTTAGTGCACTTCATTTTGTTAGCATATCAATCATACCGGTGAGTTCATACCCGCTTTTACTCGTTTTAATTCTTATAAACTATTTGGGGCGAGATACATGCTTATTTATCGAACATTTAAACTCTATTGCCAAACAACATTACTTATACTCTAGGCTTGGTGTGTGTAGTGACTAGACTTAAACAAACATCCCATAATTTATATGTTGGAAGGCCAATTATTTGGATCTGACCAGCGTGAGTCGTTGGAGGAACATCCAGCATTTATATGTTGGAAGGCCATTTTATGGATACATAGCGTGAGTGTTGGAGGAACATCGAACACGAGTTGTTGGAAGACCACTTGTGGTGACATTTATACTTTTAACTACCTTAATGCGCATATTCATGATTGTCATTCTATTTTAGGCAATGGTTGTGAACACACGGGTTGCAAGTTTTGTATGGGCGGAACTTGGGCCGAGTGGATTACAATGCCTTTCTTTGTGTGAACATTTCTCAAAGTAATTGGATCATTTTATCACAAACTTATGAACTCACCAACCTTTGTGTTGACACTTTTAGCATGTTTATCTCGGGTTGTGGGCGATAGCATTTCATGGAGCTTTTGGGTCACATGGCATACATTGAGTCTTGTGTTTTATCTATTACCATTCGACATGTTTTGTAACCCTTTATGTATTATCAAACTTTGGGATCTCATGTTTTGTAAACTATAACCTTATTTAATCGAATGGTAAACTCTTTAAAACGTCTCATTTTAGAGGTCGTTTTCTGTATCCATACTTTGTGCTATGAAGTCATACCCCAATGACACTATCGTTCCGCTGCGATATTTTGGGGGTGTGACAGTATGGAGCTGTCTTGTGCGTACAACTTGTTTTCAAGTTTATTTTTTAACGTTTTAAGTCTAGAAAAATCATTCAAGAGTTTTGTTTTCTTTTCTTTAAAATTATGTTTAAGCATTGTTACATTTTCTTGTATTTTTTGTTTTTGCTTAACAGTTTGATTAAGTTTCACTTGTAAAGAATGTAACTCCTTTTCAATGTTTCTTCCTTTAAATTACGATCTGAAATCAGTGTACGCATTTGACTATCCATTTTCTGTTCACGTTCAGTTAGTTCAAATTTCGCATGTTCTTCATATATGGCCACTTGTTCCTTATATATATATATTAAGTGTATTGGTCAATGAGTCATCAGGGATGAATGCAGTTTACTCATGCAACATGTAATCATCATTTAGAACAGAAGATGCACTACTAGGTACAACTTGACCTTCGTTGTGTTTCACATACTGCTCATATGGGATAACATTGCTATTTCCCATATTCACAGTATCTGACTCAACAACTTTTGTCTATTGTACTTTGTTGGGAATATTTAGTTCATCAGGTATATCGTACATTTTGAGTACCTCAGAGATAACTGATGCATTGGAGGGACCAACTTGTTGAGGTGAGGAGACCATCGGAGATATGTTTGCCATGAATATGGTTTGAGGAGTGGGTTCATCATCAACATCTGAGTCAAAGGCATCACAGTCATTGACTTGAAAGATATTGGGATCATTATGTGCCATATCATAAACTGGTTGGTAATCAACATCAGCATCAAACGTGTTTGTCCCTTCTCTAGCAAGAAACAGTACCTCTCCTTCATCCAACGCAACACCATTTTCTTAAGCTTGCATCAAAAGCATCTTATCCTTGAAGTAATCTGAATTTTGTGGACGCTTTGGTTGAGTGCAGTTTTTTGCAATGTGTCCTACACCACCACAACTGTAGCACTTGATTTGCTTTGTTTCACCTGGAATAACATTCCCACCTCTGTTTTGTGCACCACCAAAACCAGTCGCACCATTGCCTCGAACAAAGTTTCTTTGGTTCATAATGTTTCGCCCTTGAACATTCTGAACCACAACCCTTCCATCCTCCACAGTTGCTTGATTATGTGGATTTGATGAAGTTCGAAGTTGGTTGTTGGTTTGAGGGAGTGTTGCTCTGAATTGTTGAGCAAGTAATGCGACTTGGTTGGAGAGATTTTCAATCATCTTATCAGTTGGAGTGTATCCTGAATCAAGTTAAAGTGTCTGATTATGTGAAGAGGATGGGTATTGATAGACTTGAGTTTGTGATGATTGGGTGAATGGCTGAACATTCGAAACAAGTGAAATTGGATCATTTTTTGTTGTTCTATTGAGCCTTTCCATAATCAGACAATCATAGGCAGCATTCTTTAGATGTTAATGTAGGTATGCATACAACTGTTCATAGTTTGTGTCACTCAAACCTTTGTTAAGCTTAACTGTTGTTACAAACCTATCTCACTCGGGTGTCATGTTATTCACAAACTTGGAGTTGAGCTGAATGTTTGTCATTGTCATCTTGATGATCCTCATGTCATTGAAAAGCTTGTGAAATCTAACATAGTATTGACTGATGTTCTCACCCGGTTTCATCTGGAATTGTTCAAACTCATCATACAACAAAGATTATCTATCTTCTTTAGTCAATTCAGAGCCAGCAAGAAGCATTTTAACATTATTCCACACTGCTTTGGCTTTAGTGTTGTGGTTGATGAGTTTGTAGATGTCTTTGGGAAGCCCTTGAAGCACAATGTTGGAGGCTCTTATATCTGCATCATAACGCTTCTTTTTATTCTCATCGAGATCATTGTAAGTCGTGGTTTGTCCATTCAAGGTAGCGGTTTCATCATCGTGATGAGATTGTGTCTGGTGGTGCCCATCTGAAAAGGTCCTTCATCAATAGATCGAAGAATGTTGATGCCATTTTCCTTACCCAAGAAATATAATCTAATTCGTTGTGCCCATGATTCATAGTACGTCCTATCAAGCATAGGACGGCGGGTATCAAACCCGGCAGCTTGAATGTCTTCAAAAACGGTTGACATGATATTCATTTACACGGGATTTTACAGCTCAATGATTTGAACCGAGAAATAGAATCTTTCGGAGGATTTTACAAAATCAAGAAGAAACTGTGAGACAATGACCAATTGAACGTGTTAGATAACTGATGGATCGATACAATGATAGAAGATTGCGTGTTAGGAGTGATGATTGTTTGTAGGATTAGCTGAAATGTTGTTTGGTTGTGATTAGGTTTTGTTAACAAGTGATTCTCTAATAAAGTGTACAAATCTCAATACTTAAAACGCAAGGCTTGACAAAATTTTGGCAGCATAACATTTAGATTGACTTGATAATTGGTCTTCAATCAGCAAATCGAAACCCCAAACTGCAATGTCAAATCGCAGTCCCTTGAAGCAAAACGCAACGACAAACCGCAGAGACAAACCACAAGAACCCAATCGCAGCAATCAAAACGCAGAAGTTGAGCAAATCGCAGTGACTACAAAATGCAGGTTTGGCCAAAACGCAGAGACTTCAAAACGCAAGCTTGATCAAAACACAAGCTTGATCAAAACGCAGAGACTTCAAAATGCTGGTTTGACCAAAACACAAAGACTTTAAAACGCAATCTTGATCAAAACGCAGAACTAAAAGACAAACGGCAATGTCACTTTCGCACAAGTATATACGTCACTTTCACCAAGTTTTGTCCTTATACTCCTTTTGGCTACCAACCAAAACGCATAATATACTTTAGATCAAAATGCAATAGCCTTTTACTCTTTTAACCTCAAATCGCAGCCAAGAAGGAGCCAAATCGCAGTCAAGAACACCAAAACACAGTCAAGAAATAAAGTCCTAGACTTTCGAATACAACCCAAACTTCCTATAATCTAATGAAATAGGCTAACCAAACACCAATCTAAGCTACTACAACAAACCTAAACACTAAAGTACCAACTTATCACAAGTATAGCCACAAACAAAGCTCAAACAATGAGTTTTCTTTCCTTTCTAGTCGAACCAAGAAGAAAAAAAAACAACATAAACTAGCTACAAATCCGAGCACACACAATCAAGCTAATCAAACCATGGCTCTGATACCAATTGTAACATACTAGAAATCATAACACACTTATGGTCTTCTGATTTGGCCGTGTATGAGAGTTAGAAAGAGAGAGTTGGGAGATTCTAGTGACAGAAAATGAAAGTATATTAGGTTAAGAAAATGAAATATCCAACCCTTTCACTTAGAGTGAAAAGGTATTTATAGTTATTACAAGACATACCCCTAACAGGCTATGGAACGGGCAAACAGTGGGTAAAGACCCGACCCGACTCCATGGTGATACAATAACTTAACGTTTATTGATAAGACTATGACCTAACTAATGCTAGATGATACTCGGGATGACCGAGTCTTTAATATGGATTTTTCTTAATCCTAACATGCATCAATTCACAATCTGATTATTCATCAGATGGATGTGAAAACAGCTTTCTTGAATGGTGAATTGGATGAGGAGGTCTACATGAACCAACCTCATAGCTTCATCATGCCAAGGAATGAAAACAAGGTGTGTAAACTAATTAAGTCTTTGTATGGACTGAAACAGGTACCTAAGCAATGGCATCAAAAGTTTGATGAAGTAGTTTTGTCTAGTAGTTATGTTCTTAACCAATCTGAAAAATGTGTATATAGTAAATTTGATGAATTTGGTAAAGGAGTCATCATTTGTCTATATGTTGATGACATCTTGATCTTTAGCTGACCAAAATCGGTGGAGCAGACAAATGAATTTTTGTCATCAAGGTTCTCCATGAAGGACATGGGGAGGCTGATGTTATCCTTGGTATAAGGATTAAACATGAAAATAAAAGAATTTATGTCTCTCAGTCTCATTATATTGAGAAGGTGCTTAAGAAATTTAATTACTTTGAATGTACTCCAGTGAGTACTCCTATAGATACA
Source organism: Chrysanthemum lavandulifolium (assembly GCA_022545495.1). Taxonomy (NCBI): domain Eukaryota; kingdom Viridiplantae; phylum Streptophyta; class Magnoliopsida; order Asterales; family Asteraceae; genus Chrysanthemum; species Chrysanthemum lavandulifolium. The sequence continues at coordinate 196,151,546 of CM040242.1, forward strand.
AGTGAGAAGCTGATGCATAATATTGATAAGGTTGTATCTCAACTTAAGTATTCTAGGGTGATTGGATGCCTGATGTATGTCATGACTTGTATAAGACCTGATATTGCTTTTGCAATGGGTAAACTAAGCAGGTACACTAGTAATCCTATTGCTCATCACTGACAAGCAGTTCAGAGAGTACTGAAGTATCTGAAGAGAACTATGGATTATAGTTTCTCATATCCTGATTATCCTTCAGTGTTAGAATGATACACTGATGCAAGCTGGATGCGTAACACCGAATAAAATTCGTCTACCAGTGGCTGGGTATTCCTACTTGGTGGAGGTGAAATTTATTGGGCATCTTAGAAACAAACTTGCATCACGAGTTCAATAATCGAATATGAATTTGTGGCTCTAGAAGATGCTACTAAAGAGGCTGAATGGTTGAAAATTTTGCTTCTTGAGATTCCTTTGTGGCCTAAAGATAAGCACCTATTTCTATCCTTGGTGATAGTGCAGCTACATTGGCAAAGACTTATAGCCAGATGTACAATAGAAAGTCTAGACACTTAGGTGTCAGGCATAGCATGATCCGTGAACTTATCATGAATGCAGTGATATCCATAGAGTTTGTTAGATCTAAAAAAAATTAGTTGATCACTTGACGGAGGGATTGGCTAGAGACTTGGTTATAAAGTCTGCTGAAGGGATGAGTTTAAGTCCAACATAGTCTCTGAATGCTAAGACACCCAACTCCCTCCTGAGGAAACTTGGGAGCTGAGTTCAATGTGGAAAGCTGAATGTTCAGTGTACTAGAGCACATGCTTTACAATCATCCAAAGATTGTTCTCAAAACCTGCTGGAAAGAAGGATGAAGTCTTTACTTCTTAATAGTTAATTTATTTGAAAAAATGCTTGGCAGAAGCATGAATAAATAGGAACCACCTATGTGAATGTTGAAGTTTTGCCGCTTCAGAGAGCTTTGGACTTTCAGCTCTTAATACATTTATAGAATTGGATATGGACACATGGCTAGTATATTGTCAGGAGCGTTTAAGTGTTTGAAAACTTTGTGTGTATGTTATCTTCAGGTATTCAAATAGGTTGAAGGGTTCAATTCTGAGAACAACCTAATTTTCGAGTATTTGAACGTGTAATGTACTAAAATGGGAATTCAATCTTCAAGATATTTTCATTTATGCACAGGTTTTGTTTATGTTATTTTTCATAAATGAATTGTACTAAATTGGGGAGGATTGTTGGAAATTTAGTTCAATTGAGGGATATGGTCACACTTGTAAATGGGCTGGAAGTACGGAGTGTACACCCATTAAGTCCCTGAACCACCCTGACTCTGATAGTGGTTTTATGTTGCAAGTAAGTTTATCAGATAGTTGATCTTTATGTACTCATTAGAAAGTTCTATCCTTCAGGGAGTTATCTCTTTAGAGAATGAATGCTCATCAGTAAATGGTGCAAGTGGTACTCATATGAACTTATCAGCATGTTGATAAGTGTTTCTGATGAGAGACCCATGACTTTGCTAGAGTTAGTTTGTAACTACTTTGACCCATCAATGGGCAGTTTCAAACTCAGAATTAAGACCATAATGACTTGGGCTTGTAACCACTATTGCTATAATGGATGAATATTATGAGGAGATTAATTGGCCGATTAATTCTCATAATTCCATTCACTAGAGTAAATCATTTCCTATAAGTAGGATTTACATCTGCATGGAAAAATACACGAAACATAACACTTGAAAGCGAACAGGTTCTTGTTTTGTGCCTAAAACAAAAACAACACTTGGTCTTATCCAATAGAGATATTCGTATAACCCAGGCATTAAGGTCGAATAGTTTCTATTGGAACGTGATAACACGGTTGCAAATCATATCCGGTACTTATTGATTATCTACACCCAACTGGGAACACAACTGAAACAACCAACAACCTTATGAGTTAGTGGTTAACAAAACCTGATTAATTATACAAGTTTAATGTACGTACGTTGTTCAAGTTTAATATACTTACGTTGTTCAAGTTGACAATATTTATACATACTTCCATCATTTTGATTATACTAGAGTAAAAGATTTAAAAGTTGAAAAACCAAGTTTTGTTAGACCAGTGTTTTCATTTTTGATATTAAGTCATACTTGGGCCACTTAAGATTTTGATATTACTGGGGCTGAAACCAAAATATCATATCATATTAGACATAAGACATACACAAACTGAAATTGAACCTGTGCCGAAAGATTAATTAAGAAAACTGAAAGCGAATGGTTTTGATTTTTAAAAGCTCGATAATTTTAGTTTTAAGTTTGAGTTTTTCTAAAAACCAAACCATCATGAACCAACATAAGCTATTAATTACTATAAACATTGCATAACTTTTTTGTGAGACTATTGAAAACTAACAAATTACTATTAGACCGGATGTAATATGGTTTAGTGGTTGTGTGGGCGGGTAACACATCAACTTCCACTTCTATCGGCCAAACCAACAGCTGGTGCTAACACTAAAGCCACCACACAAACATAGTCACTTAAACACAAATATACCAATAACACACCGCATACACAAAAAAGTTACTTTTTCAACAAAATCCACCCGCATAGTGGTGGTTTTGATGGTGTAGTAACTGAGAATCGTGGTCATGGATGTTAACGCGTGAATCGGGTTGTTAGTACGCCTGGCCTTTTAAGATTTGCTACCTAATCTACTCATACAAATATGTTCAAAAAAATAAAATAAAAAAATAAATAAATAAAAATAAAAAATTCTACTCATACAAATTAGGTGTTGATCGGTTGGTCGTGGGTTGTTCAGTTAGTTCGGTTTGGTTAATTCGGTTAAAAATTTTTTAGGTCAACCGAGAACCGAACAAAACCAAAAAATTCGGTTTCGGTTTGGTTCGGTTGAATTAATTCGGTTGATTCTTGGTTGGCCGAATAACACGAATTCATTATTTAAAAAATTAATAATTACATAGATATTTAAAAAAAATATATTTCAGCGTAAAAAGTGTTTTATTATATTATGATAACGCTTTTAATAGTATTTATTTATATTAAATATACATAAAAATATATAAATATATATATAAATATATAAAAATATATATATTTATACAATTGGTTTGGTTATTGCCGGCTAAATACGGCAAAGGCATAGAATTAGTAGTTCGATTCGGTTCGATTTTAGCGAAATCGGTTCGATTATTTTGATTCGGTTCGATTTCGATTTTCGGTTTATTCGATCTTTACGGTTTTTTCGCCCTAATACAAATGCCAAAATAACACATGGCATGCACCCACCAACCTTTGTTTGGACTTCATCCCCTGGGCCCATATGGCCATACACCTTTATGGAAATAAGTATGACCACATGAATGCGTACTATGTAATCTTATTATTAAGGTAGCCCGATAAACAACAGTGGCCAAAAACCAGGACCACATGACTGCTATATACATACATAGTTGAGGAGGAGTCGAGTTTAACTACCTGTCTGCGAGGGTGTCGCGTCGCTCTGTCCGATAAAAGCCCGGCTAGCTACACGTCTACTACCCTAACATTACTGTATGAGGCCGAATTAGTCGATCCTCCTTACTGTACTATATTTCGTAAAAACGAAAAAAAAAAAAGAAACAAAGCTTATATCTGACGGGTTCATTTCGGTTGTTCAAATTTTCATATCACTGGCGTCTGGGGAAGATGTAGCCTCACGGGTTCGTGAGCTCGATTAAGGCCATTCTCGCTCCACCGTGGTACCTAATATGTTTTCCGCTCATTCATCAATAGTATGATTAGAAATCTAGAAAAGCTTCACTAAACACCACAAGGACAACCATAATTTACGTCGCAAATTTCATCTTGACCCCTTTTTAGTCAAGCAGCAGTAAACGTTAGACATCATACGAATAAACCTCACACTTGAACAATGAACAGTTTGTCATGAACTCACCAATCTTTGTGTTAACACTTTAGCATGTATTATCTCAGATTTGTATGGCATATTATTGGCTTGGAGCATTTGAATCGCATGACATGTTTTGAAGACTCGGATACATTATATTCACCATTCAATATTATTTTTGATAAACATTTTATGTAATATCGGAAGATGTGTATTCTTTTTTCTTTTTTTTTTTTTTTAATATTTACATCTGATTTTGTAACGGTTCTTCATTTTATTTTTAGACACAACCTTATTTGTCTTAAGGAAAACGAAAGTGAAATGAATGGGAACTAAAATGGTACGACAAAATTTCTCAATCTGACCGGATGGCTATACGGCTTGACCTGCAACATTCAAACATTACAATAGTTGGTCGATCTTATGTGAACATCATATTGGAGATAAGCAACGACTGACTTGTCTCTTAGCAATGATTACGATGGATAGACATTTAACTTCCACACGTTACATAACTAGAAACGTGTGTTGTATGTACGTATGGATTAAATGGAGTTCATGAATCGAGTTTTTTGTTAGATAATTGTAATTTAAAAAAATATATACACGAAGGTGGTACTTTCTAAAATAAATACAATATAATGTATCTTCCCCTTTCTTCTCTTTTACATACATATATTCAACATCTAGATTACTAGATACAAATATTTTATCCATTCCTTGTGTTTTGCATGCAAAAATATTTCAAATCTTTCCTCCCAGTTGTTAAAAGATTAGTGGCACAAGTTTGAGATTTGATGATTATTCTAGGAAGATGATATCTCGAGCTTGTGTTATTCATGAGGTTTTTAATTAGGAGATAAAACTTATTTAATGATTTTATGATTAGAGACTATCACAGCTAAGCTATACGAACTAAAAAGGTTGAACGAGCACTATATGTTAACAGCCTAACAAGTAGTGAATTGAGATGCCACAAAGGTCGATTTGGGTGTGACATCTCGGTCAATCTAGTAACTTCGGTTTCACCTATTCTCGAATCATATCGGGTGAATTATTTTATGAATCGAATTCACAAAAGTTAGTTTAATTTGGACGGTTTGAGAGTTTGAGAACAATTTTTTTTTGCTAAAGTTAAAAGATGAATCATGTTTGAAACGATATTCATATATTTGAACATGCGGGATCTCATGAAACATACCCAATATTATTTGGTTTGATAATTGTACTTATTATAATTGTATTTATTTGGTTTAATCAGGAAAGGAAAAGAACAAGTGTTACGTTGAGTTTTCTATGTGCAAGTGAGGAAAGAGAGCAAAATGTTTTATATTGTAAATAAATTTAGAAGCACAACATTTATGTATTTATTCTAACAATATCACCAGCATACCATCGATTTTGTTTTTTTTGTTTTTTGTTTTTTTTTGTTTTTTTTTGTTTTTTTGTAATTTACTTTTATATATATTAAAGTAGTATTTGTAGTTTTTATCATTAATAACTTCACCATAACTTGAGGTCATTTAAAACTTTATCAGCGTTTGCAGCCTAAAAAATGTTGGCAAATACTAAAAAGCTGAGAAACTTATTTATCTATAGCTATTTTAGTCAAATAAGTGTCGCTAAAAAAACTAGGTTAATCTACACATTTTTATTTCACACTTTTAAGAAGCGTGTAAATTTTTGTTAGTTTATTAATGCTTAATAATGTGTAAAATTTGGTTACATTACTAAGTGTAAGAAATTTGTAAAATAATATATTTTCATACTTAAAAAAAAAAAAAAAAAAAAAAAAAAAACCTTTAAAGTGTGTAGAAATCTAAGTTTATCCATACTTAAAATTGTGAAAATTAATTGTAACACCAAATTTTTACATATTTGAGGAGTGTAAAGAATTTGGGTGTTACAAATAACTTCCACATCTATAAGTCTGAATACTTCTTAGATTTTTTCACATTTAAAAGTGTGAATTTTTATTTTGTATAATTATTAATGTAAAAAATCTATTGTTTTTATAATTTGTTACACTTATAAGTGTAACTAAATTTTAAACATTATTAAATGTTAATAAACTAATAAGTTTTTAAATTAATAAACTTTACACACATTCTAAAAGTGGGAGAAAAAATATGTAGATTAGACTATTTTTTTTATTGCGTACATCAAGTCCCAAGTCCTCACAATTAAGCGTACTTCAAGTCACACAATCATGACTTGGGGGACCGTATGGGAACCTACAAAGAAAAAATAACACCGGAATCAATTACGCGTACATCAAATACACACACATAATTGGTCCACGAAACCAGCTTCTCACCGCCACTCCACCATCATCATCTTACAAAATTCTTAAGAATACCCAATAATCCGTTTTCACTATCATTTGAAATTGTCAAAGACAAAGTCGTTTAATTTAAGAGAGAATTTATCATTCGAAATTGTATACTTGATCGCGCCTTCTTGCACCTGCGGTGCAAACTTTCTCTTGAATAAAAATGTGTTTACAAAGCAAGTAAAAGAATCACGTGAGTGTGTCTAAATAAAGTAATAAACAAAACGCAACAAGATTGAAAAAAGTGTTAAATATATTATAGGGACGTTTGTATATAGAGAAAGTAATGAGCCAATGTTATTAAAAGCACTTTCAAATATTTTTTCAAGGTGTTGATTTTAGATATTGGGAAAAATAGTTATAATCTTTTCAAAAAAACTGTTTTAGCTGGATTATTTGCTAAAAAGAAAACCTACTCGGCAAGAAAAACACATCTGGGAGTTTAACCACATCGTCGAGTAATAAGAGGTCATGTTCTTTATAACAACACAAATTTTGCTAAGTTAATAATTTTGATGGTATTTAATTTAAAACTCCTTATCTTAGGGTGGAGTTTTATAAAAGATGAAGAAGATTAAAAACTTGTAAATCATAGTGAGGGTTCATTTTAGGGTTTAGGTCGTAAAATAGCAACGAACTTTTATCAAGTTACGTCTTGGTACGTGAACTATAGAAAGTATCATTAATTAAATGCAACAAACTTTTATAAAGTGTTTGATATGCACCTTTTCATGTGTTGTCAGTTGTCACGTTAAAAATAATGACATGTATCATTTTTTTTGTACGACAACATAACAAAATATGCATGTCATAACACTTTATGAAAGTCCGTTTCGTTTAATGATAATTTTTATAATTAACGTACCAAGACAAAACTTTAAAAAAAGTTTGTTGCAATTTTGCGAAAAAAACATTCATTGTATGCTAGTGTAACATTAAAAGGCATATAAATTGAACATTTTTATAATTTAATATATCTGAATTATCCGAGTTGTTTATAAAATTTTAAAAAGTTTAGTTGTTGCGAGATATGTTTATAAAATAGAGAATTTTCAATCTTCTTTCTTATTTTGGTTAACTTAGAGGACAATCACCATCCAATTTAGTTTGATCCAATGGTTGGGATAAGCTAAGATTTAATATGGAAAGCACAAAGTCATGTTTTTATCCTTTTTTTGTCTTTTATCTCTTATTTATTAACATTATTTTTATTTTTTTATTTTGGTTTGTGGAACTCACGTTATTATTTTAAAATCATTTTTTTTCACATCACGTTTTATTTAATTTTTTTTTTTTTAAGTTCACGTTTTTTCATTATTTTTTAATTTTAAATTCAAATTTTTTTCAAGTTTTTTTTTTTTTTTTTTTTTTTTTTTTTTGTTTCATACGTTTTCATACGTATTCATACGTTTTCGATGCGTTTTTATCGTTTTAGATTCGTGTTCATATGTTTCGTCATTTTTTACGTTTTAAATCTGTTTTCATCCGTTATCGAACGTTTACATCCGTTTTCTTCGTTTCCGTCCGTTTCGGCGTTTTAAATGCGTTTTCATACGTTTATATCGTTTCGTATGTTTTAGGCGTTTTGTCCGCTTTCATACATTTCGTTCGTGTTTAGACATTTTAATACATTTTGAGACGTATTAAATCAGTTTTATCGTTTAAATCTGTTTTCATACGTTTCATATTATGTTTTCTTACGTTTTCGCCGGTTCGTCCGTTTTCATACGTTTTCGTACATTTTCTTACGTTTCGTTTGTTTTCTTAGGTTTTCGTCCATTTTCTTACGTTTCGTTCGTTTTCATACGTTTCGTCCGTTTTCTTCGTTTTCGTCCATTTTTCATACGTTTTCGGGCGTGTTTTATGCTTTCTTACGTTTCGTCTGTTTCGTCCGTTTTCTTACGTTTTCGGCCATTTTCATCCATTTCATCGTTTTGTACATTTTTTAGGTTTCATGTATTTTCGTCCGTTATTTTTACGTTTTCATGTATTTTCGTCCGTTTTAATACGTTTTCATACGTTGTCATCCGTTTTTTACGTTTTCATCCATTTTTAGACGTTTTCGTCAGTTTTCATACGTTTTCATCCGTTTTTATACGATTTTGTCTGTTTATATCCGTTTTTATATACGTTTTGTTCGTTTTCAGACGTTTTTCTCCGTTTTTATACGTTTTTCATTCGATTTTATACGTTTTGTTTCCGTTTTCAGACGTTTTCATTTTGATATTTGTAAGTGACACTTATTATATCTTATGATATAACACTGTAAGGAAGATGAAAAGTATTACATTCTTCATCATGTATGTATTATCAGTTGTGATACTCAACTAAGAATGTGATAGTTGTGTTTTTTAAAATATTTAGGAAGATTTTTGTGTTTTATGATATTATGAAATATTAGAAAAGTTGTTCAATGAAAACAAGAGATGTTATGATACTTTTGTTAGACTTGTGGTGGATTTTTCTATTTAATGGATACATTGTGCATGTTTGATGGGTTTTATAGTGGGATTTGAAAATATCTATGGTTGAATCGACCAAAACTAAATAAGCTATGGTTGAAGATAGCACATCTTTATAAACAAGCGAGGAAGCTTAAACACTTGTGATATCACGGATGATATCACCTCACTTGTGATATCACGCAGCGGTATCATGTGTGATAACAGATTGATATCACTGTGATATCATGTGTGATACCGGGTGATAGCATGTGTGATATCATAGTTTATATCACTGTGATATCACCAATGATATCACCGTGATATCGTGTGATATCACGCGTGATATCATGTGATATCACACGTGATATCATGTGATATCGGTTTACTCAATTTGTTTATAAAGATGTGCTTTCTTCAACCATAACTTTTTAGTTTCTTGATTCAACCATAGATATTTTAAATTCGCTATAAAACCTATCGAAACATGCACAATGTATCCATTAAATGAAAATCCACCACAAGTCTAACAAAAGTTTCATAACATCTTTTGTTTCGATTAAACACATTTTCTAATATTTCATATTATCATAATACAAAAATCTTCTAAATATTTTCAAACACAAATAAAAAATGAACGAGAATCATCACGATAATATAATAAGTGATGTTTATTATCATTTCTTTCATATATACTTGGTAAAATACTAAATTTCTTATCACATTTGGTATGAATTTAATATATCACATTCTTGGTTGAGTATCGCGGCGATAACACATATATGATGAAGAGTGTAACATTCTTCATCTTTCTTACAATGTTATATTACAAGAGATAAATAAGTATCACTTAAAAATATCAAAATGAATAAAAAGGAAGCAAACTATGAAAATAGAGACTTGACATATTCTCAAAATCAAACAAGTGTTGCATTAAATTAGCATTTTTGAACAAAATAAGAATTCACCTAAAGAGACTTTAACCCTTTTATTTCTACTAAGAGTATAATACATTGATTGCATTAACAAAATATTAAACTTGTCAATTCGATGAAAGGCACAAAACTATCTTATCTGAAAATTATAAAAATATTAGAAAACACATAGGTGATAATATATAAAAATATCTGAGCAATGAAATATCTCGTTGATATTAAAGGTTAAAAATATACTTGTTTGTTTATGAAATATCACAAGTGATATTAGACATTAACTTTTATAATAAAATATCACAATTGATATTAGACATGTAATATAATAAAGTTTAATTATAAGCATGAAAACATATGAAAATAGAGCAGCGTATAAAACTACAAAAAGCAGAAAACGTGAAAACGAACAAAACAAATTAAAAGCATATAAAACGTGTGAAAGCGGAAAAAGCGTATGAAAATGGGCAACGTATAAAAAGGATGAAAATGGACGAAACGTATGAAAACGGACGAATGTCTAAAAAGCGAGGCGAAATTGTCTAAAAATGGGCGAGCGTTAAAAAACGAGACGGCGTATATAAACCTATGAAAGCGATGAAAATGTGAAAGCGAACAAAAAGTAAGAAAATGCAGCGTGTTAAAGCGGACGGCGTGAAAGCGAGCAAACGTATGAAAGCGGACAAAAGCGTGAGAAAGCGGACGGCGTAAGAAAGCGAGCGAAAACATGGGAAACGGGCGAAAATGTAAGCGGAAGCGAAGCGAAAGCGGGCAAAACGTAAGAAAGCAGGCGGAGCGATGAAAGCGGACGAAAACGTAAAAATGGGCCAGCGTGAAAGCGGACAAAAGCGTAAAAAGCAGAAAAGAAAGGTAAAGCGGACAAAAGCGTGTGAAGCGGACGAAAATGTAAGAAAGCGAGCAGCGTGAAAGCGGACTAAAGCGTGTGAAAGCGTAAGAAAGCGGACGAAAACGAGCGAAAACATAGGAAAGCGGACGAAAATGTTAGAAAGCGGTAGCGAAAGCGGACCAAAGCGTGAAAGCGGGCGGAAGCGTGTGAAAGCGGACGAAAATGTAAGAAACGGAAAGGCGGACAAAAGCGTAAAAAGCGAAGAAAGGTAAGAAAACAAATAAAAGCGTGTGAAAGCGGACGAAAATGTAAGAAAGCAGGCAGCGTGAAAGCGGACTAAAGCGTGTGAAAGCGGACGGCGTATGTAAACGCACCAAAGCGGACAAAAGCGTGAAAGCGGATGAAACGTAAGAAAACGAAAAACGTAACAAGGCGGCGAAGCGTAACAAAGCGGACGAAACGATGAAACGTAAGAAAAGCGACGCCAGCGTATGAAAGCGGACGGCGTAAGAAAGCGTGTGAAAGCGAGGCGGAAGCGTAATAAAGCGTGTAACGAGGCGGCGATATAAAAAGCGGAAAAAGCGAATGACGTATGAAAACTCGGAAAACGAAAGCGAAAAAAAAAAAAAAAAAGCGTGAAAATAAAAAGTGATTAAAAATTACAAATAATGAGAAAATAAATAAGAAAGATAAAAAGACGAAAAAACAGACGTGGACTTGGCTAGGTTTAGGCATATTAAATCTTGGGTTAATCACGAATTAGATCAATAGATGGATGGTGAGGATTTGTCACTTAAGTATCTGAGGATTTTTGAGTATCTGAAATAAAGTGTCTTATAAAATAATTGAATTCATATACTACCATGACACGATTATAAAAGTTTATCATGCCCTTGTACATAAAGGTAGGTACATTAAACATGCTTTGTTATGCGGTTTGAACATTTTCTCTACTTATGTTATAATCTTTTTGTCCACGCGGGGATTGATCATTCAAATAGGTGGTGCTATATACGTGCATTAAATCTGAGTTAACGGAACATATAATACACATAAGTGCATTCAAACAGGTGGCGCTAGTATCGTGATAGAATTCTCCGACAACGACTGTTCTGTTCTTTGACGTTGTATTTTTTTCAATTCAAACGTTAAAAAAACCGGCAATCTGATTTTCCCATTAATTAATTAACATATAGAAAATTGAAAATAATCTCCTATTCGTTTGACTGCATGCATGCAGCATGCATATATAAGACCATAAGAGGCTGATACTACTGATCAATCTAGCTAAACTCACCTTAATTAACTTGCAACATGAAACGCCCTTCGGGTTCATCTTCTCTCCAGCCACCCGCCGCCATGGAAAAACAACGTCGGGATCAGATGAAGCATCTCTACTCCAAACTTGCCTCCCTCCTCCGTCTTCAGTCCTACGTATGTACATTGTTTTTATCTTGATGTTGATCGATATGTCAAACGTATCCATGAACATATATTCTTCAATAGTTTTTGTTATAACAATTTAATATGCACGTTATTTGATATGAATAACATTTCGTGTTTTAGAAAATTATAATATGCCCCCGACCTAAAATGTACTAATCATTTGTGGCATCTAATCACATGTGATCTCATTAAGATATAAATAAAATGCACACAGTTAGGTAATGTACTTGTTGTGCGTAGTATGTGTTACTATACGTACACCCCAATAAACTATAGTTGGTAATGGCATAAAAACTACTTAAGTGAGTATAGTTACTTAAATCATATGTGTTAAAGCTTATGTTGGATATATATAATACAGGAAAGAATTTCATTGCTTGGTTTATTGGAAAAGGCTACTGATTCGATAAAACAATGGAAAGAAACAGTGGATCGATTGACAGCTAGGAAAAAAGAGCTAGAAAACGAGCTTACAGGTGCAATGAGCAAGGAAAGCAACTTACATGTCGTTCAAGTGAGTGAAATGGATTCAAACCTCGAGGTGAACTTAATCATTCAGGCAAGTAACAAGAAAATCGAGCTTTGTCAAGTTCTAAGTATTATAGAGCAAGGTGGTGCTGAGATTATAAATTATAGTTTCTCATGCATGGGACAAAACACACATTACACCATTCATGCTCAGGTATTCCAAAGTCCAAACCCTAAGAATGTTTCGTTGTTCACCAAAATTAACACATGAAAGGCCTGCTTAACTAATTATAAACTGTCGACGCGTGCAGGCACTCTATTCACGGTTTGGAATTGATAGTTCATTGATAGAATACAATCTAAAGCAACTTGTCTCTGAAAAACCAAACTTTCGGTTAAAACCAAATGTTTAATCAACTACGTATCAGGGATCTATCCCATCTCCATGGCCATGTACGTCCATTTAATCATGGTGTTATTTACCCCAACCGATACATGTTGGTCATGGCATCTTGGATATGACACTGGGGGACGACACCAACGGGTCGGTTTCCCTCTAAATTAAAGATATTGAAGGCTTTCCCGTTTCATTTGATGTATAATGGTATAAATTTGCATTAGTCAACAATCACTCGATCAATCGATGGATTCACAAGTATTTTGAAGTAGTTCTTTTGTATTTATCTTTCAAAAATTGTATTTTATTTTATTAATTCATAAACTTATATCTTGTGTAATGTCAAACTTTCAGCATTCATTAAAGCTTAAATTTATATATTCAATTACTAGTAATTTGTAACTTGTGTGATCTATACGATTAGTTTTGCAACTTAAATCCGTAACATGTTATTTATGTTAGTTGTAAGATCATATATATATCGAGATACATTTTAATGATCGAATAATGAAGATAGAAACTGCGCGCTAAAGATGATCAATTAAGTACTCAAGGGTTGAGTTTAGTACTTAAAATAAGACTTTGGTGCGTTAATTGGCTAATGGGTTATAGGTCAAAGATGTTACTAAAGTTTACGTGAAAGTTCACCTAAGTTACTAAAGTTTTTTCGTTACAAAGATGTTACTTAAGTAAGCGGGTTTGTCATTTGGGTTACTCAAAGATTAAAATGTTACATAAATATTATCTGCGGGTGGGCAGCAGGTGATTACAGGTTCACTTGTCCATCGTCAAGACCATAGTTTAAAATGTTACAAGGAAGTTACTACGGTTTACGGGTTTATTAAATATATTCTGAACCTTAACAAAAAATTAATATCGTTTTTTTTTTTTTTTTTCTAATTTTTTTATTTTAATTTTTTTTTACATTTTTCTCCTTCGCATATCTTTGTATATTTTAGTACATTTCTATCCGTTTTATATCGTTTATGAATGTTTATCTCTCTTGTCATACTTTCTTTACATTGTTTCGTTTATGCGTTTTCTCTCTTGTCGTACGTTTTCTCCGGTTTAAATACGTTTTGTCCATTTTATACGTTTTCATCTATTTTCGTTTATTTTCATACGTTTTCATAGGTTTTCATAATTTTTTATTAGATTTGTGTGCGCATTTATATGCTTGTATGCGTTTCTTCGTCTTTTACGTTTCATACTAGTTTTATGTTTTTCTACACCTTTGTATGTTTTATCGTTTGTATGTTTTATACTTGTTATGTTTTATCGTATGTAAAAATGTGTATAAAAGCGTGTATAAAAGTGTATAGAATTGTGTGAAAACATGTAAAATAAACAAAATCGTGTAAAACGGAAAAACGTAAGAAAAGCAGAAAAAAAATGTGCGAAGCGAAAAAAAAAGAAAAGCGGATAAAAGCGTAAGAAAACATACTGAAAGCGTAATAAACTAGGCGAAAAGGTATAAAGCGGACAAAACATATAAAATCGAAAAAGCGAACAAAAGCGTAAGAAAAATGGACAAAAGCGTGTGAAAGCGGAAAAACGTGAAAAAGCGGACAAAGCGTAAGAAAAGCGGATGAAAGTGTAAGAAAATGGCGGCGTATAAAAGCGAGCAAAGCGTATAAAAGCGAGCGGCGTATAAAAGCGTGTAAAGCGATAAACCCGTAAAAAGGGTCAAAAAGCGTAAGAAAAGCGGACAAAATGTATGAAAACCAAATTTTGAGTTAAGTATAAGCGGTCGTTAGGATAAAGGACTAACGATGCAAATGTTTTTGCAAATGGCCGTTAGCTAACGGAAAAAACTAACGACAGTTAGTCCGAGGGACCTTTTGAAATTAACGAAAAAAAAACCTATAGTAGAAGGTTAAAACATCTGAGTAACTTATATAACCTAGAACTAAACTTTGGTTACCTCTTTGTAACGAAAAAACTTTAGTAACTTAGGTGAACTTTCACGTAAACTTTAGTAACATCTTTGACCTATAACCCATTGGCTAATTGTAGTACTTAAAATAAGACTTTGGTGCCCTAATTGGCTAATTGAATTAATATTTCACTAGCGAGATTGCCAGCAGCGTTGCGGCAAGACAGTGCGAAATAAAATATTCGATAAATAATGTATTCTAATTTATTATTTTATTTTTGACACAACCAACTTAATGCCCAATAACCCGGTTCAACACAAGTCCACTACTAACCCGCCCGTGTAGCCCATCAAACTAAGACCCTAAATACACCACAACCCTAATTAAAGTCATTTGTAAATCCTAATCTTAACTCCATCCGCCCACACCTACTTCTCTCTCAAATCATCTACCTAAATCCTTCATCACAAACACATCTTCATTCATTTCATCCACATCAAACGAACACAAACACAACCTTAAGGTTGTTGTTAATTGATTGTAAATGTAGTATCAATAAGGTCACGCTTTAAACACCCTTGACGAATAGAATCAAACCGACAAACTCTTTAACTCATTTGATTCTGACTTCAAGATCTTATTGAAAAGGTCTAAGGTAGGTTTGGAATTTTTTTTTTTTTTTTTTTTTTTTTTTTTTTTCGTTCGTTCGTATAATTATTCCTTTTATGAGCGAATGAAAGAAGGAATGAAGCGATGTGGTTTGTTCTTTCTTTGTATATTCGGATATTATCAAAGTCATATATCGATGACAAATCTTTCTCGTGTTTGATCTTTAAGATCAAATAAGCTATTGTGACAAGAAAAGAAACTGAGATCCTTTTTGTTCATTTTAGTTCGAGTGTTGTTGTAGTGGAATGAGATGGGATTTGTCGTATATTATGCATATGTGGTTGTAAGTCTGAATTTTTGGGCTTTAATGTGTTGTACATCATGCTTTAACACTTTCAAGTCTGAAAAGTCTGAAAATTAATTAGGAGAGAGAGTGGTTTGTGTATTATAAGTAGTATAGATATATACGTGTAAAGCATGTAGGTTTCTAAAACGTTGGACGAGAGGAATTGAAAAGCTGGATGATTAATGTTACCTTTTTAATAATTGACATCTAACACACTTTGCATTGCAAGACTGATCGAAATCAATCATTCAGTTTGAATAGCACGTTATCTTGATCATAATATAGAGTCCAATCCGAGATTTGTTGATGTCGGGCATAAAATGGCTTGAGTGAAGATCGATCGAGTAAACGTTAACTTAATAAGTTTTTTACATGAAAACTACGGTAATTTGAAAAAGAAATCAAGATTGATTATATACACGGGGTTTTAATGACAGTTATCAAAAAGTATTAAAACTCTTGCTTAATCAAACAAGTTTTATTACAAAGATCCACTTCAGTTGACGAAGGTATACGTACAAGTTAGGACTTCAGTTTATTATGTACTTATTATACGTCTAGCTATTGAAACTCCTTTGGATCCTGTTCTTTTAACGCTTGCTAAACACATTTATATAATAAGACTAATGCTAGTACGTGGTAACCATATTTTTAAAAAAACAACAATGTCAAATCAGCTTTCTCTCTCCACAACTTCACCACAATCAAAAACATATTCCATCAAAACAAATAAAAAACTACACACAAATGTTTCGGTCGGCTGAGCAACCAAAACTTTGAAATGGTTGCTTGGCGACGCGTCACTTTAGGGTAAGTTAATGAGGCAACGCATTGCTTTTGTGGGGTTGTTGTCATCGGGCAACGCCCATTAGCATTAGTCTAATAGTATTTCACTTATATTTTTATTTATCTACTACCTCCGTCCCAAAATAATTGTCACTCTTTTGACTTTTTAAAGTCTCTTTTTTCCAAGTTTGATCTTAAAATTTTTTGTTTGTGTTATATAATAGTTGATGCAAAATATATGAATGGATTTGTTTTTAAATGTTTTTTCATTGATATAATTTTCATCAAGTATTATATAACACATACAAAAATATTAAAGATCAAAGTTGAGAAATTAAGACTTTAAAAAGTCAAATAAAGACAATTATTTTGGGACGAAGAGAGTATATTATATTATAAAGTATTTGAGACTTCATATAAAAGGAAGTATTAAAATTTTAAAACAAAAAATATTACTATTTAAAATAAAAAGTAGAAAATTAATGTAAAATTTAAAAATTTAAGTCTCATTTAAATCAAATGTAACTACCTTCCACTAATGATACATTATAATAGAATTGTTTATAATAAAATATTACTAAAGTTATAACCATCAATTTAATTTAAGATTTGAAAAATAAAAGTATTAACTATTTACACTATTAATAATTTAGACATTTTAACTCGAGCGTCGTATTTCAAGTGTAATGTCGTTCTAAAAAAAAGTTTAGACATTCTACTTTTGAAAAACATATCTCTACTAATTTATAGCATTTAGGACATGCTAAACAATGAAGTTTAAAGTGAAAAATATTTGTTCACCATAGAAATAGTCATCGGATACCCGCCGTCGCATGACGCAGATACCCTTCTAGTTAGCATATAACATATACATCATGTTTATTTGGTGTCATGTTGGTGATAATTGAATAATCCTAAGAATGTTCCATAATATACAACAAGATTAACATTAAGAATGCCCTTTTAAGAATTTAAGCGCGTTTGATAGTTTATAGGTTTGTTTGGATCGGATAATTTCAACCATGGTCTAAACTTAACTAATCCAATTTAAGCGAATCAACCAGAAGCTGGGTATCAAATGATCGAAGCTCGACTCTAAGAGATGTAGCGGTGTGGTCACTTTGACACCGCGTTAGAGTCATTTCATCCTCTTCTCACCACTTTAGTCATCTCATTCCTTACCGATTACGTATAGCTCATTTAAACACAAAAATATTCAGACACCCACAAATTTTGTTACTATCAGTGACCGCCTTTGACCAAAATGTTCAGCACTTCACACTCGAAGCATGTGACTATGTGAGGGTGTAGTATCGGTCGGTCACTATTGGTGGTGTCACATAGGACAACCACACGTGGCCGTTGGCCCTGTTGCACTAATCAATACTATATGCTAACGCATTTAGGACTTCTAAAGAGGAAGTTTTAAAAAGAGTAAATTACATCGTTTGTCCTTGTGGTTTCGTTGACATGACCGTTAAATCATTTGAACAAAAAATGCGCGTCCATCCTTAAGTGGCAACGTTATGCATCGTGTCCCTCCATCCAATCGCCCCACCAACTTCCACTAACGTCTGATAACTAAGGTTTTAAGGGGTATATCCATCATTTCCCAAGCAACTAGCATTTAATACCTCTCATCTACCCGTCGGTGTTGTGAATAATCCCCAAAGTCAAACTTTTCACACATTAACCCAACTTTTCATCTTCTTCTTCACCAATTCAATTGTGCATCTTACCTAGTAATTTTGAGCGATACCCATAAAGCATTCGGATGGTGGTCCCATTGTATGAAATTAGAGCAAATGATGT
>CM040242.1:196169845-196298698 GCA_022545495.1 Chrysanthemum lavandulifolium
CATTTAGGACATGCTAAACAATGAAGTTTAAAGTGAAAAATATTTGTTCACCATAGAAATAGTCATCGGATACCCGCCGTCGCATGACGCAGGTACCCTTCTAGTTAGCATATAACATATACATCATGTTTATTTGGTGTCATGTTGGTGATAACTGAATAATCCTAAGAATGTTCCATAATATACAACAAGATTAACATTAAGAATGCCCCTTTTAAGAATTTAAACGCGTTTGATAGTTTATAGGTTTGTTTGGATCGGATAATTTCAACCATGGTCTAAACTTAACTAATCCAATTTAAACGAATCAACCAAGAAGCTAGGTATCAAATGATCGAAGCTCGACTCTAAGAGATGTAACGGTGTGGTCACCCCCAACACCACGTTAGAGTCATTTCATCCCTCTTCTCACCACTTTAGTCATCTCATTCCTTACCGATTACGTATAGCTCATTTAAACACAAAAATATTCAGACACCCACAAATTTTGTTACTATCAGTGACCGCCTTTGACCAAAATGTTCAGCACTTCACACTTGAAGCATGTGACTATGTGAGGGTGTAGTATCGGTCGGTCACTATTGGTGGTGTCACATAGGACAACCACACGTGGCCGTTGGCCCTGTTGCACTAATCAATACTATATGCTAACGCATTTAGGACTTCTAAAAGAGGAAGTTTTAAAGAGTAAATTACATCGTTTGTCCTTGTGGTTTGCGTTGACCGCAGCCGTTCGTCATTTGAACAAAAAAAATGCGCCGTCCATCCTTAAGTGGCAACGTTATGCATCGTGTGTCCCTCCATCCAACTGGCCCCACCAACTTCCACTAACGTACAGTAACTAAGGTTTTTAAGGGGGTATATCCATCATTTCCCAAGCAACTAGCATTTAATACCTCTCATTTACCCCGTCAGTGTTGTGAATAATCCCCAAAGTCAAACTTTTTCACACATTAACCCAACTTTTCATCTTCTTCTTCACCAATTCAACTGTGCATCTTACCCTAGTAATTTTTGAACTGATACTTCGCAAAGCATTCAGATGGTGGTCCCATTGTATGAAATTAGAGCAAATGATGTTCATGATCGAGATCCCTATGTCATGTATCAAAAGTATTGTTTTTAGATTTTTTTGACAATGTTGTTAAGTGTTTTAGGTTTTTAATCGTTATTATTGAGTTTTAGTATGACTTTTTGGGTTTACAATACTTTGTTTGGTGATGTCTAAAACCCTAGTCTGATTGATTCCTATAATTATTTGCAGATACAAACTGTACTCTGTTTTTCATCAAGCTTTATCATGGTGGTTTTTTCACGGATTCACCTATCAGGATATACAAGAATGGTAAGATTACTTTTGTGGATTTGATAGACAATGATGAGTTTTCTATCCATTAAGTTTATTCCATGCTAGAAGACTTAGGTCATGATGGTCACAGTTTGATGTTTTACCATTTCTTGAAACCTGGTTACGATTTAGACAATGGACTAGAACCTTTAGCAAGTAACAAAGATGTTCAGTTATTAGGTAAGTATGTCATGGAAGGTCTTAAGCTTGTTGATGTCTATGTTGAGCATGAAAGTACCAACCCTCACATTTACACACCAACAAAGCATAAAAAACTTGTAATAGAAGAGTTAAATGAACCAATAACATCAAAGGCAAGGATTACCCCAGTGGCTAAGAAACTAGTTTGGATGTCAATGAAGGGTGTGTAGGTAAAGATATAGGTCAAAGTAGTAGTAAAGACCAAGAGCAAAGTAGTACAGTTGCTAATGACGAGTCTTCTCAAGTCCCTAGTCAGTTTGTGAATGAATTTTACTCTTCTTATGACCCATATGTAGAGTCACAAGATCTAACTTTGACCCATTTGCTGACTTGGACCTTATATCACCACCATTGAACAATAGAGATGATAATGCTAGTGAGAATGTTGAAACAAATCCTGAGGTTAAGGTTTAAAATGATGTTGAGGGTGAAACTGAGAGTGAAATAAAGGTGAAACTAAGGATTATAGTGAAGGAGATGATGATAGTCAAGACAGTGATTTCATAGTAGATGAGAATAATAATGTGGATGAGGTGTATGTTCACATGAAAGACTTTAACTACACTATTTATGAGACTGTGGAGTTTATCGGGTGTAGAGATAGGGAAGCAATTGATATTGAAGATGAAGCAGCAGATGGAGATGATGTTAATGAATTATAAAATGAATATTTTAAGAGTGCATCAGGTAGTGACAGTGGAGGTGGTATGTTAAGGAAAAAGAAATTGAAGCAATTAAGGAAACAAGCACATGCTACTGAGAAAATTTACAAAACATATTTCTATGTGGGTTAAAAATTTCAAAACAGAGAAAAGGTGAAGGAATACATTAAGGATAATTCAATTGAGACTAGGAGAAAAATAAGAATGAAAAATAATGACAATAAGAGAGTGAGGGCAGTATGCAGAGGTGCCATCCCTTCTCTACCAACCGGTGAAGACAATAATGTAGATTGTGGGCCAACTCAGGCTACTGGGCCAAGTCAAGAAAAAGGGCCAACTCAGGCTGGTGGGCCAACTGAGGCTACTGGGCCAACTGAGGCTAGTGGGCCAAGTCAGTCTACCCAATCAAAACTTAAATGGACCAAGGAGAAAGTTTCTATGGCCAATGGGTACCCTAGCCCAACAAAAAGAAAGGTGAATAAGGAGAGGCTCATTAATGGGGGTAAACCTAATAGAAAGAAACATGTGGATGATAATAAATGTTCATAGGTTGTGTTAATTTCCAAAGTATAAAAAACTGAATCTTGGGAGGTAAAAACATACAGGTCAGTCCATGAATGTCTACAGCAAAAGAGATAACTTGTATGACACATACCATTGGTTCTCAAAGGAATTAGTTGAGCAGTTGAAAAAAAACCCTAATATACCTGTTAGAGCTGTCCAAGAGCAACTAACAAAAAAACATGAACTAACTGTTTCAGAAAGTAAGGCATTTAGAGCAAAATAAAAAGCTGAAAGGAAATTAAGGGGTGATTACACACATCAGTATAAGATGCTAAGAGATTATGTGTTGGAATTGCAACAAGCTAATCCAAACATAACTGTCAAAATCTATGTTCAGGCTGAAGTAAATCATCAAGTCCCAACAAGAATTTTTAATAGAATCTATATATGTTTCGGGCCACTCACACCAACTGCTACAAGGATTTTGAAAGAAAATGCAGATTAAGCTACCAAGTACACTGTTCAATGGAATGGAGGTGAGTTATACCAGGTTAGTTTTCCATAGAGTGACCAGTGTGTGGTTAATGTTGTTGCTAGAACATGCACTTGTAGAAGATGGGAATTGACAAGCATCCATTGCAAACATACTCTTGCAACAAATTGGAACATGACACTTAATCATCAAGAGGTTGGCTTACTAGAGGAATGGGTACATCCATGCTATAGGTTAGAGACTTGGAAAAAAGTATATTCTTTTCAAATAAAACCAATCAGAGGTCCTGTCCATTGGCCCAAGTGCAATGTTCTAACTACCCTCTTGCCACTAAAAAATAATCCACAAGTTGGAAGACCAAGGAAAGAAAGGAAAAAGTCAAGGACTAAAAAGGATTTCAAGATAGTGAAGGATGGTAAGCTTTCAAGAGGGCACAAGACTGTAACTTGTGACAAATGTGGGACAAGAGGTCCAAACCAAAGAACATGTACTGGACCAAGAGTGCCAAAGTGAAATAAGAGGAAAGCTGCAAGCAAAGGGGTGGATTTAGATGCTGATAATCCTACAGGCTCACAATCAAAGAAAAGATCAGGTAGTCAACCTGAAAGCTCTACAACAAAACAAGATAGGGGGAAAGCACCAGCAACAGAAGATGGTGCAAAAAAGAAGAGAGCACCAAGGAAGAAAGAGATTGTCTTAGGTTGAACTATGTCTGTGTTTTTAAGTCAAATTCAGTACACTTGTGTTTTTTAGTTAACTGTCGGTTAAGTTGTTTTGTATGTTTTCAAGTTTGGTTCAGTAACTTATGCACAATATCAGTTAAGTTATTTTGGATGTTTATGGCATTATATGCCTTTAAACTTGATTGATTAATGGTGTGGTTCTTTTTACTTTAAATTGTTTAATTATGTTAGTTTGGTAACTGGTAATACAAGCATAAGATATACCCATTCCTTATGATTTTAATTTGGTAACTAAATTTGTTTGACTTTGTTAGTTTTTACTTTAATTCCTTTTCCTTTTTGGTAACTGGTAATACAAGCACAAGATGTACCCATTCCTTTTGACTTTAATTTGGTAACTGATTTTTTTGACTTTGTTAGTTTCTACTTTAATTCATTTTCCTTTTTGGTAACTGGAAATACAAGCACAAGAATATGGTACTGGATCAAAAGTTCAAGTTTTAAGGCGAAGAAACCGGATCATGATATACCTAGTAGATGTGCCATTAGCGGACGTCATGATGGGCACATTACATGTTCTTCAACTATTGGCGCAATAATTACCAACTCAATTCTTCAAATGTGACCGAGGTAGCCTCATCGATGCTAAATCTTTGATGAGCTCCAAATATAGTGCTTATAACATTGCACTTTACAATAAACAAATAACTACAACTTTTTTTTTTCGAATCATTTTTTTTACATCATAACTAAACATAACATCCCCCCACTTGAGATGAACATAATGAGAACTTGGGGGGTCTTTAATGATCTTCAATAATAGTCTTTGATGAAAGCGTGATTTCCGAACCTCTCTACTTAAACCTTGAACTTAAGCAAACAATGACTTCCTGATCACAAATTAAGACTACACGGTAGGCTAAGGTGAATGGGTGTAACGAAACAATATATATTGGGTCAATAAAATGAAAGGAATGGCTCAGACGGGTGTATCTAGGGGTGTCTTGCACTAAAGGTGAGTGTAACAAAAGGGTTTAACAAGGGGGTCGAAAAGTCGAGGTGACTAATCGATAGACACACAATGATAGGTTGTTTGGGTTATAAGCCTATAATATTGCCTTCTTAAACTGATTATTCCATATACATTAAGCGAACTCAACATACCTCGTCTATGGTCTCGAAATGAGGCAAAGGCCAAGTTCTAAAGTTTACAAGCTACCGGCACACTTATAATTTGGTGGATTTGGGTAAATAATTGGAAACGGATAAGGCTAATCTCACCATGAAATGTCAAGGGTTATAATGTGCTCGGCTAAGGTCTAATCTATTTAGGCTAAGAAAAACATGTCAAAATTTTAAAAATGGCATAATTTTTCAAAATAAACTAGAAAAACAAGGGCAATAAAGTTCAAATAATAACTCTACTCCCGTCCCCCCACTTGAAATGTACAAAGTCCCTTTTGTACTAAATTTTAAATAAAGGTGAAGAGAAAGTAGAATTAGAGCGAGAACTTCCCTGAAATTTGATCCAAAAAGAAAGAAGGCTCAGAAGATAATCGTGCCTTCCCTTAAGCATCCACGAGCAAACTTCATTCCCTGAAATCACACTAACCAACAAGCATAATTCTAAAAAAGAAAAAGAAAAACAAAAAGAAATCTAACTCACTTTCGTAGGAATCGCGGTTGCACTTAGCATATGCAACAAGCCTTTTAAACCACTTGGTGTCCCAAGTGGACGAGTGTAGTCTCGTGAGGGCTTACAGGGAACATACCCTCAAAGTTCATTTAAAACCTAATACAAAGTTATTGTGTTAATAGAAAGAATTAGAACTGTAGGATGATTACGTCGTAACCCAATAGTGGAGTTACACCGTAATTGTGGCAAAACCTGGCAGTCGCTATTGAAGAGTAGCTACATCGTAACCAATAAATGAGATTACGCCGTAATGGGTAATGCTTTGGAGATAATCGCTACTGATGATATGTTACGGCGTAACCATGGTGGTGAGTTATGCCGTAACTGATGGACAGATCTGGTCTCCGTTCAAGTCACTTGTGAATCTTTCTCTAATTCCTGCAAAAATGTTAAAAACACAAAACCCAACAAAAATAGAAATAAAAGAAATAAAAAGGATAATTCGGGTTGTCTCCCGAAAGAGCACTTTTCTTTATTATCGAGTCTTTAAGTTAGACTCAAAGCCATGGGGCTTTATGGTAGCCTTCGAACTTGGCCAACTTCTTCTGTTTCTTTGCGGCAATCATTCATCCATTCGGCAAAAATCTTTGTCTGACTGTGTTGCCGACACTGCAGGTATCAAACTTTTGCAAAAGCCATTCATTGAATGATAGACACGACTTTCCGTAGTTGTTGTCTTCAATCATAGAATTTTTATTATCAATGGCGGTACTTATGTTTAATCCTTCATTAGCTGTCTTCGTATCTGGAAGATGATATTCATAGTACTCGAGCTTTAGTTGTTTGATCAAACCTGCATTGACGTTTGAGTCCCCAAATCTAACTTTGTACCAATCTTCAAAGGACAGATTCCCAAACTTAATGTCATGTTTCTCAATCTCGTGAGGGCAAGTCCATTCTTCTACCTTCGTATCCTCGTTACAAAACTCGCGAAAAGGGTTACACATGGCCATGCTTTTATAGATCCGTCATGTTCAGCCATTATAGGAATGGAGCAATGCTTGCTAAGATCCGGAGCTTCATCGATGTCCCCAATTTGACCACTTATTCCATGTTCCTGTTTACAACTATCAACATCTTGCTTACAACTGTCAGTCCCTAGCTCATGGTATAAAGGTGGGTCAAGTAAAAGTATATTGACAACGACAACCTTTTTTGAAAATTCCAAACGAGGATTCAATTGTTCATTCATGTTGAAAGTAATTCGTTCCCCCTCGGTTCCTAAAGAAATTTGTTTTTCAAAAACTTTTATATGAGCGCGACAGGTAGCAAGAAAAGGCCTTCCAACAATTAATTAGTAATGCTCCCGCTTGCCCATGTCAATAACCACAAAATCAGTAGGAAAAGGAATTTACCAATTTTTAGAAGAACATTATCAACAACCCCCGAGGTACAACCTTTGAATAATTAGCCATTTCAATCATCATTGTTTCTTCTTTTAAATTAGTTAGGTTTAAGGCATCAAACAATGAAGTGGAGATAAGATTTACCCCAGCCCCTAAATTAGCTAAAGTGGGAATTTTTAGGTTACCGACACTGCAAGGCAACATAAAGCACTCCTGATAAAGTTCCTTTCAGGAAGTTGGCACGACAGGTTTTCGTCATCTTCAGATTTGTCATCTTCTCTTAAGTAATTAATCCCAAAAGGTCATTAGTGACAGTAGGGGAACGTTGCTCTTCTTCTGGCTTGTCTTGTGCGAATACTACTTTACATGCAACAACTTCATCATTACTGGTCCCGAGATTTTTAGCCAGCTGCCCAATTTGGGTCTCTAGGTTTTTAATTGCGCATCCTGGTTTTGTGGGTTCATATCTGTGTCCTCTTTCACCTTGACCATCCATTCTTTGAATCTGTCATTTTTTTAGTAGATTCCATGATGTGTTTATGCACCAACTCTTCAAGACTTGGTTTTTGAATAGTACCCTGGGGATCTTTCACGATATTTAGTTCCGTTACCATTATAACCGTTGAACGGCCTACCATTCCCATATTTCACCTCTTCAACTTTCTTGACTTCTTCTTTGAATGGGGATTGAGTGCCATCAACTTGTATAGAGTGCACATTTTCCTTTAGTTTCTTCATGTCTTTAATAAGACTCTCGAGTTTGTTATTTAT
Source organism: Chrysanthemum lavandulifolium (assembly GCA_022545495.1). Classification (NCBI taxonomy): domain Eukaryota; kingdom Viridiplantae; phylum Streptophyta; class Magnoliopsida; order Asterales; family Asteraceae; genus Chrysanthemum; species Chrysanthemum lavandulifolium. Next base: position 196,177,550 of record CM040242.1, read on the forward strand.
TGCTTTAACGCCTTCTGCACTCCCACTTATACCTCTATTGCTTCCTCCGTTGTGTGATGTGCTATTTCATCCTGCTTTTAATATTTATAAAACTTAGATAACTTAGGATAGACACATACTAACAGGCAGAGTACCCGATCAGATGTAGTAAAGCCTTAGGTAAATCCGAGTATCGTCCCAAGAGAGTTGTGACCTTAAAAGAACTAAGATGATTAGATAAAATATTGATAATAAATGGGTAGAAAAGGTTGATAGATATGCTGTAATTCTAATTACATAGACACCAGAAATTTAGGTAAAAGAGATAGATAAATGAAGCTTAACAAAGACTACAAATATGAATTGATTACCGATACCAAGATTCAAGATAGTGGTTAATTATCACCAGACTCCTTTGGTCGATTCGTCATGGCCTATGGTTCTTAGATTCCTCACCAAGATGAGTAGGTCACCCGGGATCATTCGGAAACCTAATAGCAGTCATTAAGCACCAAATCTACTAGATCTAGACGGTGGGAACCCGACCGTTAGGAACTTAGATTCCCCCTAACCTCTTAAATACCTCCACTTGATAAGTGATCACTTGGTCAATTCACACACGAAGAGTGGTCGTACTATGGCCAATTCCTCCCATACTTCGCTATCTATCGACCGGGTTGGTTGGTCATATCTCCCAACCCTTTAGATACTACCAAGCTTATAATACTACCAAGGCTAGCTATCTATGAAAAGACTAGAAAATGTCTATAAAGAATTATGTAGAATAAGAATAACATAAATGCAAACTTTAATTAATGACATGAATTCATAATATAAGATCTAGAAAAATATAAAAAGAATCCAAACTCGAATACAAAGGAAATCGTAGACGGGGACTTCGTTATTCATGTTCCTAAACCATGATTCTTCTTCTGTGTTTTGATCTCCCCAAACCCTAGAAGGTTTGGGAAAGGAGAGATATCTAATACTGATGAAACCATCGACTATTTATAGGCTTCAAAATAGTTACGGCGTAACCTTATCAGGTAGTTACACCGTAACTTCCTTCAATCTTCAGTGCTTATCCATTGGCTACGGTGTAACTTTGTTTGGTGTTACGCCGTAGCTGCTATAATCCAGTGCAAATCTTTGTTACTGCATAACCTTAGCTGAGGGCTACGCCGTAGTCTTTTGTTATCAGTAGTTACGGCGTAACCTGAGCTGAGGGTTACGCCGTAGCCTTCGTGATCAATAGTTGCACCGTAACTTCATCACTTGGTTACGTCGTAATTAAGAGACAGTTGAATCAATAGGTCTTAAAAATGTCCAATAGCAACTTCCTTACTTCGAATGCGTCTTGAAATGAAATAATAAGGAATAAGGATGTTTTCACTAATAATTTACTCAAAATGTGATGATAAAGGGGGAAATTAACGTTTAGAAACTCAGGACTGTTTGATGTTATCAAATATCCCCCCACTTAAACTCTACTTGCCCTCAAGTAGACCAATATAGACTACAAAAGATACATCCTAAAAGAATGCGCAGTTTTAATTTTCATGCTAGAATATTAATAAGAGCCGAACACCTCACGAAATGGGAACGAAAAACACTCTCACTCATCCTATTCTAAGTGTTAATTTCGGGGTGATCACTCAACTGCACGGACATAGTAAGTATTCTATCATAAGCTTGGCAATTACACACATCTCCACCACTAGAGCTAAGGTTAAGACAAATTTTAGAAAGCAATGTTGGGTTGAGTTTCAAAGGATTAAAAGGTGGTGTCATTACTAACGTGTCACGGCGAAGTGGACAAAATCAATGATACATGACCAAATCCATGGCCAAGACATCAAGGATTGCTCGCTGCATCACCTAGACACGCTTCACGACGAAAAGGGTAAGGATAGGCATGGGATATATAATGGGTGAAAAGGAAAAGAGAAAACAAATAGTTTTAGCATATATATATATATATATATATATATATATATATATATATATATATATATATATATATATATATATAGTTATACTTTTGAAGTTCACCAATGGGCGGGCATGTCTTATAATTATCGTTGACATAATTTGCTATAGCGAAAGAAGGAAGGTAATCGTAAAGAAGTTTTTCCATAAAAATTATATAACATGTCTAGAAAGTATAATGTAAAATACTGAATTATACTTGGCATATTTTACTATAGGTATTAAGAAATATTATACTTATCGTTGGAATTTTTTGTATACTGAAAGAAGGGTAGAAAAATTACTTTTTAAAACATAGGTATTAAGAAAGAAAATACATAAACGTGTCAATATGAGAGAAATAAAAGTTTCATAGTGGTACGCAAAAACAAAGTATCAAAGTACAGCCCCGTCCGATGGTCGAGCGAGTCTTATGAATATCTTTAAAATACTTAAGTTAACGAAAAATAAGCTATTAACATACCAAATATTTTTTAAAGCATTAAGAACGAAAATAAATAAATGATTATCGAATATGAGAGGGAAAAAAGTTTGAAAGTGGTACGCAAGAACAAAGTATCAAAGCATAACCCCGTCCTTTAGGCGAGGAAGCCTTATGAATATCATTAAAAAAAATTAAATTAACAAAAAATAAGCTATAGGTACAACCGACACTAATGAATCTTTACAGTATGTGCATATCGATCTTTCTGAACGGGAATCATTCCTCCTGGTACTTGTTGTGTCTGCATTCCTTTGTTCTTCTGGTTCAAGCTTTACTATGATGTTTCTACTCTGTACATTTAGACGCATTTATTATTATGGAGTAATAAATTAAAAAAACAAAAAGAATAGTTATAGGTCATCCCGTCCATTTTGACACCCATTTATCTATATTAACCCATTAACTTATACCTGGTTGCAGAATGAGTCTCAAGATACTTGTGATACATGACTCTAAAACTCAAGTGGTTATTGATGAAATACTTTTCCTCTTTGCTCTGAGGAAATAAAAGAAAAAGTCAATTTCTGAATATTGTGTGGTTATGTGGGAAAATATAAATCGAAACTCACCCAACAAAATTTCCTTTAAACCCTATGTGGTAACCTTGGTCATATGTGGTTGACTAACTTCTATCACGTCGTAGTCGTAGGAAGACAAATGGGAGGTTATCCAAAATCCTGCGGTGCATACGACAACCACATGTACATCTTGCATACAAAAACTTTGTTCAACCGATAAGAGAAAATGATGCGTAATAAAGCTTCTTTGTACACGACATTGGTCATGGAAAATAGGTGACATTCTGTTGAATACTTAGCTTAAACCCGATGCCGGAAGTCTCAATGAACTCCTCCAAGTTGTGAGTATAAAACATAGGATTTGAAAGTCTACACACAAATTCGTTTGTAGAAATTACATTTTGCTACATCGCAACTTGTGAAGTTGCCTTTACATGATGGGTTGAATATCAACAGAACCAGTTTTCCGCAGAATGACTTGTTATGTTTTGCTTTTCGAATAGCAATTTTATTTTAGATTACATTTTGTAATGTGTTTAATGCATGGTGTTGTTATGGAAATAATATTTGCACAAAGTAATGATTACACCGTATTGTGCTTTAGATAACCGAAAACCACATACTTGCTGTTGTGATTTCTTGATGCCAAAGGCTTCTAGATCTCATAAAGAGGTCTCGGGTAAGGTGAATTTGTTGTTTCGTTTTTGTGTTCTATTGAGCGAACCAAATAAAGACATAACATATCTGTTATGATTCTTTCTCTATTTTTGGATATAGAAAGAAGCACAGCTTCTCATAGATCGATGATGATTTTTTCCTTTTTCGTGTTATTGATCTTTAAAGGTCTTAAATTAATTGTAATACACGAAAAATAAAGCTAAGATCTTTTGGTTCTTTATTTTCGGTTTGTATTCAAGTCGTGCAGATGGTTGTTTGTCGTTGTTGTTGATTGTTGTTCCAATTTTGTTTTTGTTTGACTTTGGATCGAGGATGACCAAGAACAGTGGTCTGAGATTGGGGCTGAAAAAAAAATATATGTGGTGAATATAGTGATAGTCGTCTATTTATAATCTTAAAAAAGCAACCGAAAAGATTCACATTTAAAGATTTATTTGATTTAATTAGTTGCAAGCAAATAAAAAGATGTTATTTATTTGCTAATGGTTTATATTCAATAATAATGTGTGATGAAGAAATTGTTGAAGTGATGACATTAATGTTGGAGACCTATGATATTCATCTTCCTATTTAAATCTGGAGACACTTGATATTCATCTTCCTTTTTACATTAATTGTCGATTAGTTATGGACTCAATATTAAGCACTAAATGAAGGTCATATTGTTTAAAACGTATTTACAATGAGCACAACAACTGTGACAATATGCAATGAATAAAGAACAAAAAAACATAAATGGTAATCCGATAAGAGGAAATAAAACTTAATAAATTATCCGTCATTACAAAGTATATGCTTTTAGTTCAAATGCGAAATTAAACTTCTTTATACACAATGTGTGTCATTGAATTTGTGTATTTACCATCTCTATCCCAACATAGAATCTTCAAACTCTTCTTGCTCTTGACCTTGAGACAATGACATATTATATCAGTTGAATACATAATAAACACTTAATTATTGAGAACTTTACTAACAATTTTATATAAGCTGAAATACTTTACTGTATGAGTTATTGCAAAGAATATATCTTTTGGATTATATGTTTTCTAAATTATTTACTGCTACTGCTAGAACATATATAATTCTTGTTAAGAATAATTACATATGTATAATAAATTAAAATCAGTAAGGAACCAATTACATTAAATTCAAAATTTTAAATAAACTTATCTATTCATATATCACGAAAAAGAGTACAAAATACATACGTATGAAAAATTGATCATGAAAATAATATAAAGATAGTGATTAGTAGTAACAAAATCAAATTGACCGTAAGAAACTATATAAATAAAATATGAAGTGGTGAACATAGCAGCAAATCGATCGCAAGTGATAATTATTGGAGTTTGAAACATATGCCCAGCCCAATTTATATGACTGAAAGATTAGGTCTGCGGCGGATGTTGTCGAGGCAACGACATACCGCCTTGAAACCTCTCGTCGAAACACATGCGAGTGTTTGAGTAGATTGCGATTTAACGTCACCAGATGTTACAATGGTCTCTGGGAATCTCACTTGACGACTCTTCTCATGTGAATAACTTGAACTCGAGCCCGAACCTGAACCTCCACTTGTATAATCGTGCTGAATTGTTTTAGCCTCTTGACCTCAAGGGCCCGACACATCTGTTGACAACAGTGAAGTCGGTTTCAACGTAATTGGTTTCATTAGTCAATGATCTTCTCATATTCGTGCTCCTATAAGTTTTCTTACATGTGGTTTGAGCTTGTGTCAGATTATTAAATCCTTGCTTAATCATTGCACTTCCAATGCCAACCACCTCACTAAGAAATGAGTTGTTATCATCAGATGAGTCAAGATTGGTATTTCCAAACCCTTGAATTCATTAGGCAAGACCTTCTTTAGGTGGTGGCTTACTTGGGTTGTATCCATAAAATATACCTGATAAAGCTTCTTGGGTAGTTTCCCAAAAAACTTTATTGAGAGCATCACCCTTCAAAGGATCTGGTTGTCCTTATGGTGAAATAGCTGATGTACGGCCACCAAGTTCCTTGACATTTCTCTCTTGAAATCTGCACCAGACTTTCCTACAGCATACTTGATCACTCTCAAAGCCTAAACATATAAAGAACAATAATATATTTTACATTAGTAAAAAGTCCAATCCTATATACGCAAAATTGTTTGTGGTTGCAGGGGGAAATATTAAAGAAATCGTGTAACTTCACACTATATCATATGTATTTTCAAACAAATCTTTTAACAAAATACCACTAATTGTTGGACACAATGATTGTCATCTTAAGGAACAAACATAAAGTGAGGTTTAATTGCAGCCCATTAAAACGTGTGTCTCTCTGTTATAAGTATGTTTAGAAACTCTCATTTCATATATCTAAAAAGTATTAAGGGTCACATGTAAATCATTCAACCACCATAACTATAAAAGTTTCATTTGAAAATCGTACCATTAAGTTTCAAGCACACCTTCCCACATTCAGATTTTATCGATCAATATCTAGACCCATTTTCTGTTTATAAGCAGCAATCATTTGTCTTGTATCACTGCCTCAAGCACTCTCTAGGTTGAAAAACCAATTAAAACAATTTTTCAAACCGGTTTTCGATCTAAAATGATATGAGAACAGATCACTTCAGGAGACAGATTTTGACTTGAATTGAAAACTTGAGGTTTGAGTTGTTTGAACTTTAATCTACCTAAAATGATTTGAAATGATGAAATAAACTATATGAAAACTGTTTTTAAATACCTAAACTAAAAATGCAACTGAATGAGTGTAAAGGCAATCTGATATAGCAATTTTTATACAGAAAAATGAGATCAAAAGGGATTTTTGACTTTTTATAAAAGGACATATGTTAATTATGCAAAAACTATCCTAATTGAACCAAATATGAGATACCCTAAACCAGAATTAACCTGTGAAACTTACTCTACCAATTTTTAACTAACTAAACCAAACACCCCTTAAGTTGCAAATTCAAACTTAAACAGAAAAACTTAAGTTCATAATATATTAGGGAGAAGACAATAGAGTTGTCTGATCATGTGTCTTCCAAGAAATAAGTCACATATCTTAGAGTGCTCGGTATCGCGGGTGTTTAGTCATAATCAATGTAAATCGTTTGAGGCAACTATAGAACCCATACCAGCTCATTAATCTACAAATGGCTCAAATTTGCAACCTCTAGAATACATGATCTGCAGGCTTGAGCACAAATTATAAAACACAAGTTGGGAACTGGAAATCAGATAACAGAATTGTGAAACTTTAATATACATTCACAACTACCACCTAGAGGATTCGGTAAGTATAACCATAAAAGAATATAAAAAGAAATCAGCAGGAAGAGAAATGCAAAGTTGAGAACATTTACCTGCTGAGAGGGAGACTGGTTTTGGAATGCAGGAAAAGGGCTTTTGAGGAACTTTTATTTGGTGATGGAGTTCTAGAAGAAAGGGTTTGCTTCAGCTCGTGTAGCTCTTGTCTCTGTGACCGGAATATAGCAGATAACTTTTCATACTTGGAACTTAGTTCACTTTTCTCCATATTAACCTGTGCAGCTGTTCCATCAACCTTTTTACCTCAGCCTCTAACTGATCTTCCTTTCTCGGATTTACATTACTCCTTCGAGGGCTAACTTTGTTACTGCCAAATTCAGTTGCAAAAGCATAAAAGCATTAGCTGAATTTGCATTTGGAACATCCTGGAAGAAGTTCAATTCAAAGTACTTTGAAGCGCCTGACTTTACCTGCACAGATTTCTACCCATCCGAGACCAAAACTTTATCTCTTACATCCCTCTCTCATTTCTTCTATGATCTGATTGTTATCCGACAAAACAAAAGCTCCGGCCGCCTCACTTTTACCCGATCAAACACTGATTGTTTTTTGTTTAGAAAAAAAAATGCTAAAGGCCATCATTCCATTTGCTCCTTCGTTGATGTTCCTGAAAACAAAGTTTGTTGTTAAATAAACCGATTGCGCTGCCTAGCTCGACCGACCATGACCTATCTGCGACAATGGAGGCAACCAAACATGACCCAAAGGAACCCACTCGGTTCACCTCCCCACTATGTGCAGCCTAATCCAGCTTATTCTATGACCTCTGTTCCACAGAATAGCAGAGATACACCGTAAGAGAGAAGTGTTGTATGTCTATTCATCAGACAACAATAGGTATAGCTACACTGATAGTCAACGTAATCTACTATATGTAAGTTTAAATAAGTTAGTCAGTCATACCTTGAAAATTTATAATTTCCGCAAACTTCAAAAATTTTGTATGCACATCTTCGTAGAAATCTTCATAACTGTGCTCAACCTCCTCTTTTGTATACTATAGAGGCCAGTAAATCCGAATTCAATCACACAATAGCTTATTATTAAAAAAGGAGAAATGCCGAAAACAACGCATGTTAATAGGAACACAAAAACACCAGCTCCGCCGCCGCACCACCACCACACATTCGCTCAAGAAACAATGATTGCAAACGAAATTAAAGTAACTCATACCTTTCTTGTCGAACGTAAATGATTATGTTTTGTTACTGATAAAAACCCTCCTTTGCCACCCAAAATCATTAATAGCAATAAGTAGAAAGTGGGCCGAACAAAATACATAGTTGTACCACATTTCTATTTGAGCATCAGAATGATAATGATCATGGCTTTGCAAAACATAACAAAATTCAATGTTAAGTTGCAAACAACATCTTAAAGTGAAAATTTATTGGTATTCTGCATCGCCACATAAACATACATAAAGTATTTGAACCACGACAAATATAAAAATTATGCCTAATGTACAGGTAATTAGACCAGTTCGGCATCCTCCCTAAGCAATTGTATTGTTTGAGGCGACCAAAGGTAGAAAGTATTGCAATTTTGGAACATATGAAACATGAGCTTTTGGTTACCTTGAATCTTCAATGTTATCATTATGTTCTACTCCAACTTGGTACAAACCAATAACCGGATATCGCCATAAGAGCATGCCCAAGTTAAGCACACACCCATTTCTATAGTGAAACTGGTTTATCATGTTTGGAAACTGATAGAGCATAAGCGATCATTCCTCACCTAAAAACTTATAAACCTTCTTTAAAAGAGACTGCGTCTCCTCTACATTGTTCTCATTTCTTTCGTCTTCTGTGTCCGCTTCCTTGATCACAGTGCGGCATGTGTGCGACAATAAAAATGATTGGCGGAATTTAGGTAAAACTGATGGTCCCGTTGAGCACTGGGTACACCATACAACCAACCGCGTTTGTCAACTTATCTGGTACCACCTTGAAAACATAGGAAAGATAGTATCATTAGTAGCAATAAAAAGGAATCCTATTAAGGCGAAAAATACGTGGATGATGTATGTAACCTTGTAGCTATTAACCCTGAAACCTGTTTGTTTTTTGGTGCTATTTTGAACAATACCGACAACCACATTTCCTTCCATAACATGTTGCCAGATGCTCCTGCAGAACCAATGTAAGAAAAACAAAACACCTGCCATGAATATTTTAGTGTGAAGCAATCTATTGGCAACCTGAAATAAGGTTAGTTGAATAACCTTGTGTGAAATAAGTTTGAGCAACCCGACAACCTATCCATGAACAGCAAAATGAGAGTCGTAACATTAAAATTAGGCTCGTATAATGAGAGGCATTTGATGTCGTTGATTATTGCACGAAAGTTCTTTTAAAAACACGTTATGAACAAAAGATTTAAAACGAAGGGATCACACGCACCTAGACTTCCTCTGCAATTTATGAATGCTACGGAACACAATTATCAGAGAATTGCTTGCTTGAGTATGATCAAGAGGAGGGAGAATGTGAAGGAGGTTTCTTTAAGGTCTGATTAAAGACCATTTCCTTTGGATTATTTTGTAAACCTGCAATCTCAAAGACAATAGTAAGAACAAATGATTAACGATCATGATACTAAATTTTCATTTGATAAAGTGTTAGCATAACATAAAACATCTTAATGATAAAAAAAGTATGATAAGATGATGCCTTGTCCCTCTATGTTGATAGTACATAAACACCCAACTGATGCCAATAACCCATCGGAGTCATTGCAGAAAACCTGGAAGAGAAAAGATATGTACATCAGTCAGCCTTCCCAAAAGAAAATGCAATTGACTCTTAATTTTGTTATAAAGACAGATCCACACTTATTAATATCAATGGCAGCTTAAACGATGAGTAAAAAATCTATTAAACATCAAATAACATATCGTAATTCTATTCAAGTCATGCATGAAAAAAAGTATAAAAATTTTAAAAGTTTAAGGTAATGTTCTGGTATTAGCTACTCTGTTCAGGGGCTCTAGTTTTAGGTTCACACTTCTCAGTTACTCATTCAGGATCAGAGACTCAAGGAACCATCAGGTTCAAACCCATTTATCACACAATATTATACTTGATCAGACCCCTTTTCAATCTCTACCCACTATCTGTTTCATCTAATCAGCATGCCTACTTATAACAACAATCTCACTCATTATCCAACGAACAAAACACCACAACCAACTCTACAACATCACTTGATCTGTACACTTCTTAAACCCATCTTTAATCTCAACCATACCCTTAATAACAGTAACAGGCTTTCCTCACATATGAACCTGCAGGAATTAATAGAAAATGCCTTAAATACAGAAAAACAAAATGACATAGCAGAAAAATGAACAAAAATCAAATAAACAATGATAACACATTGACGAACATAAGACACATCTAATTCTAAAGATAAGTAAACTCTACGTGGTAGGGTATACTTTTGAGAAGTTAAGCCAACTCTATCCGATGTTATTCAAGTAAATGCTAAATATCCAAAATCTGAGCCTTTGACCTCTACTACCTCAAGTATCTTAAGTTTGTTACTCCTTATGGGCAACTTAAGTCATGAATCCCAGCCCATAAGCTTATGCGGGTTACCAACAATGATCTCTTATAACTTTGGGACTCGCAAACACCAATTTACACCTACCAACACAGTAAACACACCGCCAAAATCACGCTTATATACAACTTCTCATGACACCTAATTTGTTAAAATAATATAATTCAACACCTTCAACCTTACTGGCAGTTCTTGCTTGGAAAGGGGACACGCTTCAATTCTTCCCGAGCTATTTTGATAGCTTGTGGAATATCTTCTTTTTTATCAACCTTATATTATCCACCCTGCAGCAATAACAAATTTAAGTTGTACACCTAATGATTAAATAGATGCACCATAAAACAACATAAACACACAAAGCAGTTGAAACATGAAAATAACAATCAAACCTAGTAAGTTTCCCATCACGATCCGTTAGCAAGAGAATCTCTGAGTAGCGCCCACAGCAAATGTGTTCTCAATTGTTTGATACAGCTGGCTCACGGATAATTCATAATTGGATTTACTAAATATTTAGTTAAAAATTAACAAATCCAAAATAAGTACACGCGTGACATATTAAAGCAATGGTGACATATTAAAACAATGGAATATAGAAGAAAAACACGCATCACAAAAGGTTCACAATTAACCTAAAAAGAAACAGCCAAACATTTAATCAACAACCTCAAAAAGAGGGGATATATTAATAACCTCATCAGAAACATACTTACTTGCTTGATATCACGATGAACAATCTCATCCGAACTGGATCAAGCATAAATGTAATGATAATCCTACAATCATACAGAAAAATAAATGATTCAAACACATGGTATAGATTCTAGGATGATGCCTTTTTTTTTTTTAGGAAAAACGTATATTGATTGTAAAAATCAATAAAAAAAATATGTAAATTGTGGAAACAGAGTGTGTACCTGCAACTTGTTAGGATGATTTGTGTGACATTGTTTCTATCATGATTTTAGGTTTATTGATTTTGAATCGCAATAGAGAAGCGTTTTAGGGTTATTGAAATCATGAATGTTTGATTCGGTTTCAAATTATAGCTGAGTATATATTTTGGTGTGCAAAACTTATCACAAAACTTGGTATCCTATATAGGCTTCGAGTTACAGTTTCAAAACAAAAAATGTGGTGGTTTAGTGGTTAATACACCACATAATATACGCATGGTCTTGAGTTCGAATCCATGCAACAGTTTTTTTTTTAAAAACTGAAAATTCCGAAAATTAATGCTTAGGTAATTAAATTTCGAAAATAATTAATAATAGTTAATTGAATTAAAAAAATATTGCTTAGGTAGACACAAATATTGCTATGGACTGATTATGTGGCATTAAATTGAATTATATAATTAATAAAATTCAAAAATAATTAAATGTCTTTAAATAAAATAAATTAAAAAAATGCTTACATGGCAACAATGTGATGACATGGCTGATAATGAATTACTGGGCAATGAGGTGGCGTTTACGTGGCATTATCTACGTGTAACGCCTCCTGTTATATATAATATAGATATATATATATATATATATTTTGCATATGCAACGACATGCTTAAGATGCAATGATAAATTTCCCCACTTGAACCGAGCATAATGTGATTACTTGGGGTCTTTGATGATCTTTAGTGAGATATAGATGAGGATATAGGCTTCTTTATTTGAACCTCAAACTAAAGTGAACAATGGCTTCTAGGTAAAAAGGTAAAACTACACGGTAGGCTAAGGTGCAACAAAAAGGGTTAACACGGGGTCGAAAAGCCAATGAGACTAATCGATAAACGCACACAAGTGAACACATATGTGCTATTTGGGTTTAATCCTAAAACATTTACTTTTTTCAAATCGCCCTTCTCCAAATGCACCAAGCTAACTTGATACACTACTCATTTATGGTCTCGAAGTGATGTAAAAGCCAAGTTCTAAAGTTTACAATACTATCGGCACACTCAATTTATGGTAGATTTGGGTAAAATGGGGGAAACGGAAAGGCTAAATCTCACCAATGGCAATAAGGGTTATAGTGTGCCTGGTTTTATGTGATTCTAGATTGGTTAAAAATATGACAAAAAATTTTCAGATAAGCTAATTTTTTTTGAAACCAACTAGAAAATTAGGGCAAGTAAGCTAAGTAATCATACACTTCATTTATATTCCTATCCCCCCACTTGAAGTGTACAAAGTCCCATTTGTACGAAGAAAAAGGAAAAACAAAATAGAAATGAAAAATAATCAAGAAAGAAATAAACTCCCCTCTCGAATGGTTGCTCAAGATGTTTCACTAAAGGTTGAAGGTGGGCATGGGGTGGCTAATGTGTGTCATATCCGGGAATAGGGCTTAACTAATTGTGTTGCTTCCAAAGTTGCCTACTACCAGCAAGGGTTACGGCGTAACTAATCCTAAGGTTACGCCGTAACTGCATCACAAAACCAAAACCTGCACATCATATCAGGAAAATTTTGTACCCGGCGGGTACAATTAACGATAGAGCAAGCAAATATCCACATAGTTAAGTTATTACAGACATGAGTTTCAAATTGTTTCATCAAATGGGTAAATCACTCGTCCCCAGGAAGATCATGATCCATGGAGTGGAACTGAGATGGCTCATATGGAGTGCTCGTGGTGCTTCCGGGAGTGGCGTCGGGCTGCATGAATGCCACTCCTCCTTGGACTCCGATATCGAGGATGTTGGGCTGGTACATGTACTCCGGACCTTCACACCTTGGGTGGCTCAAATGCATGTGCTGTAGCATCTGGCTAGTCCGATCCGCACTCCAATGAAAGTAAACCTGCTGCAGCTGCTGCACCTGATCCAATGTACCTGAAAAACCCTCAAACTGGTTACTAAGACCATAAAGACCCACTTCGAGGCTTTCAATCTCCTCGTTGAAGTGGGATGACATTCCCTCAAGCCTCTCATCAATGATCTGCAACCTCTCCCCAACATTCACATGTGCCCTTCTTCGTCCCCTAGGCACCTGCTCCTCGGCTGCATCCTCAACTTTACCACCTGCACCACTAGCTTCCCCTTCTTCTCTTCTCGGGGCAGTCCCAGCTAGCTGAATCGCATCATAAACATCCTGGATGCAAATCCCTAACTTCACTAGCTTAGGCAGGCCAATCAAATAAGTGTCCCTACCAATGGTCAGTTGGGCCAAAGCTGCATCGGTCATAAGATCAAAACTCCTAGCCAATCTCCCGATGAAATGAGCCCCTGTAAAGGACTCCTGGCGAAAACCCTTAGCACCCACAACCATAAATCTTGCCAAATAGAAAGGAACATCAATGTTGTTCCCCCTTCCATTCCCTGCATTAGGTAAAGATCATCCATGGTCATCTTCTCTTTGGCTGAGTGCCTCGCTCGAATAGAGCAGGCAAGAAGGCGGTGCACCAATCGACGGATAGGGTTCCTCACCATCACGTATGATGGTGGGCTCCTAGGGTCATAATCTTCCGAGACAACGATCTGACAAAATAAGCAGCAAGGTCTTGGGACTCATCCATTCTCCTCCAGCATGTGTTATAGAACCGTTTAAAACCCTCAGTTTCCATCTCCTCCTCGGTGTACAACCCCATCCTCATAGTAAACTGGTTAAGAGTTAAACTCCTCCAAACGCCCCCAAGCTGAAAAAACAATGATTCCGTGTCATCATCACCAATATCAGTACGGAATTCCACACTAGACAGGAATTCACGGACGTACTCCGAAATGACCGGCTCCGTGATCATGAATAGCCTCAACCATGCACTACACGTGAACTCACCAGTGGTACACATGAACTTGATCTTGTAAAACTTCCTTAATCTCCTACTAGCCTTACCGTTTGCCAAAGTACCAAATGCTTCAAAATCAAGAGCCTCGGGTTGACTGATATTCTTACCCCTTAATTTCTCGTATTCGTCCACGCACAATTACCTCATACCAGCATTAGGGTGTGCCAAGAACCTAGGCCAATTAGCGGGATTGTTTGCACCTGAAAATAAGACAAGAAACAGTAAGTGCATACCTTAATGATGTCAAGTTACGGCGTAACCAAAACAATTGTTACGCTGTAATTAGGAAATTTCAAAGGTTACGGCGTAGCTATGACAAACAGCTACGCCGTAATTGCAGATATAATGGTTACGGCGTAACTAAACCCCCAGTTACGCCGTAACTTCCCCAGAAACTCAGCACCTCAGATGTTTCAATTACGCAATAGATTAAGCCGAACCATCAACTTTTTTACAAGGGGTAAAAGGTTTCGATAAAATTTTAACCTAAAAGTACTGAGGGACCGTGCCTAACCCACTAAATTTGCGTTTGACCCCCATTTAAATAAAGCCAAAACACCGAAATCGAACTATAGTGATAGGACACGAATCAAAATAACATGGGGAAATCATCAAAATTATCCATTAATCATTCCAATATCAATAATCAAATTAAATAGGCAAGATCCCTAAAATATTAAATTATAACCCTAATTGAAATAATTGAAAGAAATAAATCAAAAAGAGTAAAGATAGATCTTACCATCCATGAAGATTGATAACAATGAAGAGAGCTCGAAAAAAATTTCGGAGAGAAAATATTACTGTTTGTGTGGGCGGTGAAAGAATATGTAAAACCTAGTTTTATTCCGAAAGGTTTTTATACTGCCATGATAGTTACGGCGTAATTTGATTATTTAGTTACGCCGTAACTAATATTTTTAGAATATTAATTGGTTGTGAAGGGGTTACGTCGTAATCCATAGAAGGGTTACGCCGTAACTAATAAAAGGTCAGATTTTTTTTTATAAATATGATTTTATAGTGGTTACGTCGTAACTCTTATAAAGAGGTTACGTCGTAACTAATTAGTCAAAAAGATTTTATAATAATTTTAATAAATTGCAATAAGGTTACTTCGTAACTCAATGAAGTAGTTACGCCGTAACTAATAGCGTCAGAATATTAATTATGTAATATTGCAATAGGAGAGATTCAAAAACGTACCTTATGGAAGTGCTCAAATCTCTTAATGAGGTAAATAATGAAGTATCTTAGATCTTTCATTAATTGTTCCCCGGCAGCGGCGCAAAAAAGCTGATGTGCTATTTCATAATGCATTTAATATTTATAAAACTTAATACTACCAAGTATAATACAAATTAGCGATCTATGAAAAGACTAGCAAATTGTTAATACAAATAAGCCGTAAAAACGTTTATTTATATTTTACGATCTTCTAATGTTTTGTCGATAACAAACGTAAAATCATATTAACGAAACAAATAAAATACGTAAATGGTTTGAACTAATAGTTTCTAACATATTCACACTTTCACATAAAACACTAAAACAAGTATAAGTGATTTTATGATTTAAGTAATACATATGTACAACAACTAGTGTTTACATATTTGGATAAAATATACACATAACTAGTATGTAGTATATTGGGTAATATAAATGGGTAGAAACTTAAGTATCACAACCCATTGGGCAAATACATTGAATGTAGTTGGGTACAACCCAAAGCCCATAACCCATGGATCTTGACCCATAACCCATTGCATGACATCATGCTTATATCATACATGGATAATATCCATAACCCATGGATCAACCCATACCCAGTGACTAAGTGCATTGCACTCAAAGATACATTGTATCTAGCCAAAGATCCATGGTTCAACCCATGACCCATGACCCATAACCAAAATACCCATGGGCAAGAGAGGCGTTCCACGGATCCCTAGCTTAACGCTAGACGGATCCCTTGTGGAAGGATCCGTGGGATCCGAGGAACGATGAGGATTTTTCCTCTATAAATAGTGAGCCATTTCTTCATTATTTCTCACCCTTTCCAACACACTTTCTCCCCGAGTTAAATCTCACTAACCTTAGATCCAAGAGATCTATGTTTGTAGTTTTGTTTTGTGTGATCTTTTAGGTTCCTCTTAAAGGCAAGATCACCACCTTTGAAGTCGAGCAAGCTCAAGTCCATGAGTTGCCAAGCTTCCTTATCAACAAGGCTACTGAAGTCTTCTTGTTGATGATTCCTTTCTTTCTTCAAAGAAGTGTAGTGTTGAAGACATTAGTGAAAGATGTCTCAAGTGTCAAGATGAAGATATTAGTGAAGGGTATCTATCGTCTATAGCATAAGCACTTGTGGTAGGTGCTTAGAAGTCAAGACAAGAAACATTAGTGAAAGGTGCTTAGAAGTCAAGACAAGAAGCATTAGTGAAAGGTGCTTAGAAGTCAAGACACAAGACATTAGTGAAAGGTGTCTTGTAGATCTAGTCAAAGGCATTAGTGAAAAGTGACATAGATGTACATTCGATATGGTGTGTTTCGATGTACTAGATAGACTAGCATTAGATCCAAGGATATTGATGTCCTTGATGATGTTGTAAAGGAGTAGATCTCCTTTGGGATTAGTCGTTGGTGTAGTGTGGTAGTAGTTCCTCCATTGCAATGGAACTAGGTGCTTAGCCTAGTACCTAATAAAGGGTAGGCGACGTTGTGAAGGTGTAGTTCACCTTGGTGTGAAAGAACTAGGTACTTAGCCTAGTACCTTATAAAGGGTAGGCGACGTTGTGTAGGTTTGGTTCACCTTGGGTGAAAGAACCCGGTGGTTAGCCTAGCACCAGAAAAAGGGTAGGCGACGTTGTGAAGGCTTCTCCGCCATAAGGAGATTGGTGTAGTATTTACGAACTCTCGAGTAGGTGACTCGGGAGTGGAGTTGGGCAAGGAAGGTGTCCTTGTAGCGAACCACTATAAATACTCGCGTTGTGGTTTTGTGCTTCTTGCTCTTATCTTTTCATTACATATCTTTATATGCTTGTTTATCAACATCCAACACACACAACCAAATAGATTGACATAAGTCGATCTAAATAGTTTAAAAGGAAGTTTTAATTGGTAAAACTATTCAACCCCCTTCTAGTTTTCCACAATTGGCATCGAGCTTCGTTACCAAGTTTCTTGAAGTATATTGTACTTTAAAACTTGATACGATCCATGGTTAATTGAAAACTACAAAGAAGGTTTTCATAAAACAAACACCATGTCTTTTAAAACTATATGTTTGGATGTTGATTTGATAACAACATTTTTCTTATTTATTTTTTCATTTAATTGCACTAATCTTCTTTGTCATGTTGATTAGTCAAAGCTCATACCCACCAAGCTTTAGGAGTCGCTTGGTAACAAGAATACCTTCCTTAAGAAGGTATCTTAAGCATAAAGGAGCGGGAATAGTCTAAGTGACATTTGTTGTGTCATTTGTAAAGACATTCCTAAGTGCGCTAGAGGTATGATTTTCTTTTTACTTTGCTTGATAATTAAGTATACCTATTTAGGTATTTATATGATTATCTTTTGTGCAAATTACATGTTTTACATGAAGCTTCATTAGGAAGCCTTTTTCTTTCATACGTGTCTTATTTCTCGTCTAAAGTCGTGATATATAAAACTTATGTTTTGTTTTCTTTTAATCCAATAATAAAACAAAACACGAATTTCAAAAATTCCTCCTTCCTATAAAACTCCCACCGTCGACCAATCTATCAAACCCTCACTTTTCAAATCTTCCAATTTCAAAATTTCCTCTCACTCATAAACTTCATCTTCCTCCTCATTCCATCTCAACCGAAACCAAGAAGATCCGTCATCAACATGGTTTACATCGCACTCGTGCTCATCGCCTTAACACTCATCACACTTGTGTTCCCTATGATGAAGTTCACATATGGAGACATTTACTTTGTGTTGTTAATCTACATTGGGATCATATACCCAATCCTTTGTATCATCCTTAGCATTGAAATGCAATATTACTAATAATCTTGTTATCTTTGTTATTATTTATTCTCTTGTGATTTATATGTTTCATATTCCTTCGTGATACATTAGAAGTCATGTATGCATGCTAAAAGAATATGTAGGATAAAACACTTCTCGTGGTATAAAATATAAAACCTATGTTTTTATCAAATGCATTTACATTACTAGATCCACGGATCCGGAAGTTATACTAGCGGATCCCTTTTGAAAAGGAACCGTGGGATCCGTCCTACTAGAAAACAGTTTTCATGCAAATTAAAACCATTTTCTTCTAAAAGTATAATCCACTAGAATGTCAAAACCATAAGTGAGTCAAGTGTTTTCTTGTCTAAAACCATTGTTAATAAAAATCTAAATAAAACGTTAGATAATTATAGGTTGACCATAAACATCACCTCTTATTAACTTATCATTTCTATAGGTTCAACTATGACGCATGAATATGAGTTTGATTTTTCACTCACTAGCGTCTACACTCCTAACATCTCTCTTGAGCCCAACACACCTAGCAATCATGTCCGTGGGTTCAACAATCTCAAACCCGTCACTTCCATGAAGGACGATTGTAGACACCTCTCTACAATTCAAGAAGGTATCAATACCTCCTTCCGAGCAATAGGACTAGAATGTCTTCTTGAAATCAACGAGAAGATATGTCCAAGGTTCATAATGGAATTCTTCCGTCAAGTCGAACTCGTTCGTAACGAGGATCGCTCTCATCTCTTTGGTTTTATATCAAAACCAAAAGTTTACTCTAACCCTTGGGCATTTTGCTCACATCCTCCGGATTCCAAATCATGGACAATGTGCCTTCACGAAGATTGGTCTCTTGATTCTCTCTTCAACTTTCGTGAAGAAAATAGCCCATATTGTTCACACATACCCTCTCGGAAGATTTAAATCGCATAATATGCAAACCTCGACCATATTACTCCGATCCAAACATTATCTTCACACGGGACATCCGAGAAGAGTACAAGCCTCTTGCACTCATCCTACGTGAAAATGTTTGAGTCTTAGGAAATCGAGAAATTCTTCCCGCTTGTTGTGCTCACATGTTGTCTTGTTTGCTAACACAACAACCATACAATCTCGCCTACTTCTTCGCAAGGTAATTGCAAATCTTCAAGGTTCCAAGAATAAACTCATCCCTTATGGAATGTTCTTGACACGCCTATCATAATGTTATGCACTTCCATCCTCAATTTCAAAGTCCATTATGCGTGCTTGTGAACAAAATGATGGAACCGCTAAACATATCTCTCATGAAGACTTTCTTCATTCTTGATTCCATCAACACTCATCAATCACATAATGATACTCTAGCGAAAACACTCAAGGAACCTAGTAGTATTCCAAAATAGGATCAATTCTCTTGTACTCGTGCTTTATCAATGTAATCCAATTTCTTTCATGAAATAAAACATCTTACATTTGATATCTTAGTATTAGAACTCTTTTTAGACTACCCTTGAGATATAATGCATTGTCAAGATCATTGCATACCTTTAGTAAAGGTCCTGCTGAGCAGATAGGCGGATCCCAAAGATTGTGCTAGACGGATCCCTACACTTAGGGAACCGTGGGATCCGGCAAACAGAAAATGCAATTGCAAGCATTATATTTCAAAGATATCCTTAGAACACCTCACACTAAGCTAAACATAGTGTCTTAAGGCAAATTAAGTCCTTATCAAGATAGGTTGATCCTTTCTACTCACACACCTAGATCACACTCTAAAACGCTTGTAGATCTACCATTTCATTTTAATCCGTTACTCTTCCGCTCTTAAACTGACACTTCATTTTTTTTAATCCCTCACATCTAGTCTTAGAAATCTTTCGATTATGACAAAATTGATCATAAATCATCCTCACCTCAAAATTGATCAAAGTTGATCAAAATCTAGTTTTCCCATCTCAAAGCTTCTAGGATATTTTCCAAAGCACTATCCTAAGACACAACCCGATCTCTAGGATCATTTAGCTTCAATTGACACTCTAAATCTTTAGTGTCATCCTTGCTCATCCATTGGTACTCTTGAAAGTTCCAAATCCTTCCATAAATAACAATCATTAGCTACATCATTCATTACCTTCAAGTACTCAAGCACCCTTCATTTAAAACACTTAGGAGGATGAAACACTCAAGATGATATAGGTCTTAGATCTTAGAAACATCATTTCCACTCTTTCATAATCGCTAAAAGCCGGTTCCCTAGGATTAGCCTAGACGGATCCTCTCGAGGAAGGAACCGTGGGATCCGGATGACAAGTTATGTCAAATCTTGCTAAAACAATCATTTCAACTCATCTTCCTAACTCAAACACTCCATCTCATCTTAAATGAATTCCTAGATCAAGACAACCTCTGAAGTTGACTCTTGTGCATGTTAATCATCACATTTCAATGAATCCTAGTGGCTTAAGGCTTAAATGCACTTGCCAAATCTCTTAGTTTATAAACCACTTTGTTAGAACCTCCATAGTCATCACTCTCATCCTAACTTTCAGCTCTTGCAACCTCTTGAAATCATCTCATCATGAGGAAAACCCCAAGTAGTAACTTATCCACCAAAGAACCACCCATGAAAAAGGCGCGTGTTATACACGAAATCTCTTCAACCGAATCATCTCCGGTCAAGCCAACAAATGATAGGATCCTTCATAATCCAATCAAACCAATTCCTAAAAGGATAGTACCCATAAAACTACCAATGCCAAACACCACCATGCCTCCTAGGCTAAACAATATCATCTCCACTAAATCATCACCATTAGTTCCTAGAGCTATTTCATTTACATCCCCACTATCATCACCACATCTCTACAATTTAGAGGACTTGCCTCCTAGGCCGTCTCATCCGCTTCCGACGACAACATTCTCCTCATTAGGAGGAATAATGGTTCAAAATCAAGGTGTTGAGTCAACACTTGCTCGACTTCCTTTTCACCGTTTCCATCATATAATCCCATTTGGATTATGAGAAATCATCAAAGTCAACCACCGACCATATGGAAGTTGACACTTCTCTACCACCACCTTCATTCTTGGTCGAGCCATTCTCAAATGCGCCTCCACCAATCCCTCCATCGTTTGAAGCTCCACAAGCCGCTTCACTTGATCCTTCGCATCAAGCCATTTCATTTCTTCCACCACCACTACCTAGCCATGACAAAGATTGCTATCATTGTCAACATGTTGAAAGTTTGATACATGAAGTACGAGAAGACCAACGTTTCATGTTCTATCATCTCCTCGAACGTTTCGACGAGATTAAACCTAAACAAAACTTGAGCTAGAAGATTTTAGTGGTGTCCTAGCATCAGCGATAGTTGGTTTAGAAATTCCTAGTCATGTATTTTTTTTAGTTTTAGAGTCATGTATATCATAACTCTAGTTTTATTAAATGGAATTACATGCTACTTGTTATTTTTACGAGCATATGATTACCTTGTATTCATATCTCATTTTGTGATAACATTACTTGTTATATCACCGTTGCTGAAATTAATCAGCTACTACGGATCCCTCAGAATTGCCTAGACGGATCCCTACTAGGAAGGAACCGCGGGATCCGTGAGACAGAAAGCTATTTTCTACTAACTTGGACCACATTTGCCGGATATTGTGAATTATACTTGCTTTCTAACCTTTGTTTTGTAGTTATTCAATTTAGACATGAAGACTTTGACATCCTAAAGCTAGGGGGATTTTTTTGTCAAAGCAATACATTGCAAATTACTTGCAATACTAGGTTTACATTTCGTGACATCCCCTTGCAAAATTGCAATCATAAAGGGGGAGCACACTCGTCTCATAGGCGAAATCTTTGCAAACTTATTTGCAAACAAACTAGATTAGTATCACTTACTTGACGCGCCTTGCATAGGGATGGACTCGTCGTGGGGAGTAAAGACGAGATCCTTTCCGTTACTTGCTCTCTACTTATTTTTACTTTTCTTCTTTCACATGTTTTTCTTAAAAATGATGTGTTACTTTCCTTCGAACACTTTTGTTTCGACAAAGGGAGAAGAAAATAAAACTACAAATTCAAAACTTTTACAATTTTAGCTTTTCCTTAAAATAATTTTATGTTTTGTCATCAACAAAAAGGGGGAGATTGTTAATACAAATAAGCCATAAACACGTTTATTTATATTTTACGATCTTCTAATGTTTTGTCGATAACAAACGTAAAATCATATTAAATAAACAAATAAAATACGTAAATGGTTTGGACTAATAGTTTCTAACATATTCACACTTTCACATAAAACACTAAAACAAGTATAAGTGATTTTATGATTAAAGTAATACATATGTACAACAACTAGTGTTTACATATTTGGATAAAATATATACATAACTAGTATGTAGTATACTGGGTAATATAAATGGGTAGAAACTTAAGTATCACAACCCATTGGGCAAATACATTGAATGTAGTTGGGTACAACCCAAAGCCCATAACCCATGGATCTTGACCCATAACCCATTGCATTACATCATGCTTATATCATACATGGATAATATCCATAACCCATGAATCAACCCATACCCAAGTAACTAAGTGCATTGCACTCAAAAATACATTGTATCTAGCCAAAGATCCATGGTTCAACCCATGACCCATGACCCATAACCAAAATACCCATGGGCAAAGAGGAGCGTTCCACGGATCCCTAGGTTAACGCTAGACGGATCCCTTGTGGAAGGGATCCGTGGGATCCGGGGAACAATAGGATTTTTCCTCTGTAAATAGTGAACCATTTCTTCATTATTTCTCACCCCTTTCCAACACACTTTCTCCCCTGAGTTAAATCTCACTAACCTTAGATCCAAGAGATCTATGTTTGTAGTTTTGTGTTTGTGTGATCTTTTAGGTTCCTCTTAAAGGCAAGATCACCACCTTTGAAGTCGAGCAAGCTCAAGTCCATGAGTTGCCAAGCTTCCTCATCATCAAGGCTACTGAAGTCTTCTTGTTGATGATTCCTTTCTTTCTTCAAAGAAGTGTAGTGTTGAAGACATTAGTGAAAGATGTCTCAAGTGTCAAGACGAAGATATTAGTGAAGGGTATCTATCGTCTATAGCATAAGCACTTGTGGTAGGTGCTTAGAAGTCAAGACAAGAAGCATTAGTGAAAGGTGCTTAGAAGTCAAGACTTGAAGCATTAGTGAAAGGTGCTTAGAAGTGAAGACACAAGACATTAGTGAAAGGTGTCTTGTAGATCTAATCAAAGGCATTAGTGAAAGGTGCCTTAGATGTACATTCGATATGGTGTGTTTCGATGTACTAGATAGACTAGCATTAGATCCAAGGATATTGATGTCCTTGATGATGTTGTAAAGGAGTAGATCTCCTTTGGGATTAGTCGTTGGTGTAGTGTGGTAGTAGTTCCTCCATTGCAATGGAACTAGGTGCTTAGCCTAGTACCTAATAAAGGGTAGGCGACGTTGTGAAGGTGTAGTTCACCTTGGTGTGAAAGAACTAGGTACTTAGCCTAGTACCTTATAAAGGGTAGGCGACGTTGTGTAGGTTTGGTTCACCTTGGGTGAAAGAACCGGTGGTTAGCCTAGCACCGGAAAAAGAGTAGGCGACATTGTGAAGGCTTCTCCGCCATAAGGAGATTGGTGTAGTGTTTACGAACTCTCAAGTAGGTGACTCGGGGAGTGGAGTAGGGCAAGGAAGGTGTCCTTGTAGCCGAACCACTATAAATACTCGCGTTGTGGTTTTGTCACACCCCAAATTACATGCTTTGCGGTGGAATGGAATTCCTTGGGAGGACATCATAGCATCAAAGTTACAGTTATATCGAACGACCTAAAGTGTCGTTTGAAAAATACATCGTTTGATTTAGTAAAATAATCAGAGTTTACAAAGTGTAGGTCCCAAATGAAAATCAATATGTACGGAAATAAATTTGATACAAGCCAAACGATGTTTTTAAAGTTCATAAAACCCAAGTGAGACGCGTCGTCACCGCGACTCTATGATGTGTCCATATGCATGCCATGAAGTGAATGCCTTAGATACCTGAGATAAAACATGCTAAAAAGTGTCAACACAAAGGTTGAGTGAGTTCATAGAGTTTGTGTTGCAATGTAAAGCCTTTCAAAATCGTTTATGCAGCAAAGGCATTGTAAATCCACTCAGTTCCAAGTTCCGCCCATACAAAACTTGCAACCTGTGTGTTTACAACCCACTGCCAAAATGTGTATAGTTTATGTTCAAGCACACATCGTCAAATGAATTCACATAATAGTGCATAACTTAATGTATCAATAGTTACTTGATATAACACATATGAGTGTTGTTTCAAATCGTTCCAAGGCCATTAGTTCATGTTTGTACCAAGACCTCTAGTTCATGATATTACCAAGACCATTAGCTCAATGAATATACCAAGACCATTAGCTCAATGAATATACCAAGACCATTAGCTCAATGAATATACCAAGACCATTAGCCCAATGATTTATGATATAAACACTCTAAGTATGGCAATATTGTTACTTCGTATGACTAAACATTCAGTTCAGATAAACACATAGTTTGCAAATAGACATGAATGTCACAAAAGTAGTTGAGCATGTATCTCCCCCAAAGAGTTTAATAAAAGCATTAAAACAATTGAAAATGGGGCTATGGAACTCACCGGTGCAATGTTTATGATGATATAATGGCAACATCGAAATGAGGCGCAACCTCTGACCATGACCTATTATGAATGATATGTTCTAATGTAAATCATGAAACAATGTCGTGCATGCAAACTCATATGATATCCATACCACTTGTACATTTGAAAATAATGTTCATCGTCGAAATATATGTTTATGACATCTCGTCATATTATAAAATACTTTACAAGTATTTACGTTGAAACAACCTCCTACGATAGTCGTTTAGTGATTTATCAAGAATTTATAGCTTTTCGTCGCAAAATAATATAATTTGGCAATTCATGAAAGTGACTAAATAGCCTCAAAAAGCTAGTCGTAAAATGGTGCACGTCGAGTGTTAGGAAACAAACTCAACGGTTTTGGGAAGCTTGTATCATTATCTCAAAGTTTTAGCATTTAAGTTTTTATTATAGAGGTCTCGATCACGGAGAAAAACATAGGTAAAGTAGGGTACTTGTATCCAAAATATTGTTTAAGGATGGTTTTCGGCAAAGTTTAAGTGACCGTATATTATTCGTTACAACTCCGTTTGACGAATGGTTGGACGTTTTGAAAAATAGGCTAGGTGAACTTACTTTTACTAGAAGACATCACGTTATAAAAAGTATTACATCAATGTTAAAAACGACCCTCAACATGGTCACTTTGTTGCCGTAAGGTTGTCTAATAGAAATATAATAGTTTTTCTTATATAATAAAGTTACGGCAACTTTGTGTAAACGTGTATAATTTAATCGTTACAAGTCCGTTTTCTACGTTTTATATGTCCGTAGCTTCGTGTTAACGTATACTAATATATGTTTGATAAATCGACTCATTTAGATAACGCTTAAGACTCGTTTTAACTCGTAAAAATTTGGACAACATGCTGAATTTTCCGGAAAAATAGTTTTCGTCGTTAAACTTGAAAATAGCATAACTTCTTCGTTATAACTCCGTTTTAACCCGTTCAAATGACCACGTTTTCGTTTTAAAGTATATTTTCTGAAGTTCTAGCCCAAAATATTTTATAACCTGTCGAAATTTCCAGATTTCACAAAAACCAAAAGACCCTATTTTAATGTTGTCGAAAATGATTTTTCTCGCGTAATACTTATTCTAACCACTTCAAACCAACGCCAAAACTATTCTAAACCTACCATACACCTTCTTAGGGTGTCATGGGTTCCTAGACATCATCAAAAATGATATGTTTCAAGGGATTGATTATAGGATAGTATATACTAATTATAAGTACTAAAACAATAAAAGTGGTATAGATAATCATATAACTTGCATGTTTTTCTCAAGCATGATATAATGACCAAAGTATGAATATGAAAAATTAAAATGATCATGAAATGCTTACTAGTTAAATGATGAGGTTTAAAGAACAAGGTTTATCTTAAATACCCTAGGTTTTTATTGCAAAACCCTTAAAAGAGTATACTAGTGTTTGTAGAAATTACTTGATCTTGCAAAAACTTGGCTTTCTTCCTTTTCTTTCTTCCTTGAACGAAAATGGTGATGAGCTTGGAAGAGTTTTCTCTTTTACACCTAAGGATATGTGTTGTCTATGTGTTTGAAGTGAAGTAATATATCTTGTATATTAGTAAATATCTAATAATATATGTATAGGTGGTAAAGCTAATGTAGATTTTACACAAACCATTGTTGAGTCATGCTCTAATGTCGACACACATGAAAAAAATAAAAGGGGTGATGTATTTAAATGAGTAAATGCATTTTAATGCTAACTTTATTGTATATTAAGTAAATATATTTAGGTATTAATTGTAGAGTTAACTAAAAATAGATTTTAACGAAACAAAAAAAATGTATTGAAGTCATAAAATTTATAAAAATACATTTCTCACAAGTATTGAGTGAATAAATATTTATCGAGTTGAATTTACGAAAACCGTCGTAAGGGTTTATATATAACAATTTATATACAAAATAAATTGAAAACATCGGGTAAACTAATAATATAATTTTTATAGTCTTAAAATGAATATAAAAATATATTAGGAAAATTTTTGGAAGTGTCGGATCAAATGTTCAAAATAAATGATTACGCGATAGCGTTTATTTAATAAGAAAATAAACGTTTAATGAAATATGCAAAACCATGCATGAACTAATATGATGATGATGTTACTAATGATATGTAGACTAAATCTAGTCTATATGAAATGTCCTGAAATTACGAGTTGTCACAGTTTTGAGCTTCTTACTCTTATCTTTTCATTACATATCTTTATATGCTTGTTTATCAAACATCCAACACACACAACCAAATAGATTGACATAAGTCGATCTAAATAGTTTAAAAGGAAGTTTTAATTGGTAAAACTATTCAACCCCCCTTCTAGTTTTCCACACAAATGTCTATAAATAATTATAGAGAATAACAATAACATAAATGCAAACTTTAATTAATGACATGAATTCATAATATAAGATCTAGAAAAATATAATAAGAATTCAAACTAGAATACAAAGGAAATCGTAGACGAGGACTTCGTTATTCATGTTCCTAAACCATGCTTCTTCTTCTGTGTTTTGATCTCCCCAAACCCTAGAAGGTTTGGGAAAGGAGAGATATCTAATACTGATGAAACCATCGACTATTTATAGGCTTCAAAATAGTTACGGCGTAACGTTATCAGGTAGTTACGCCGTAACTTCCTTCAATCTTCAGTGCTTATCCATTGGCTACGGCGTAACTTTGTTTGGTGTTACGCCGTAGCTGCTATAATCCAGTGCAAATCTTTGTTACGGCGTAACCTTAGCTGAGGGCTACGCCGTAGTCTTTGTTATCAGTAGTTACATCGTAACCTGAGCTGAGGGTTACGCCGTAGCCTTCGTAATATTTAGTTGCGCCGTAACTTCATCACTTGGTTACATCGTAATTAAGAGACAGTTGAATCAATAGGTCTTAAAAATGTCCAATTGCAACTTCCTTACTTGGAATGCGTCCTGAAATGAAATAATAAGGAATAAGGATGTTTTCACTAATAATTTACTCAAAATGTGATGATAAAGGGGGAAATTAACTCTTAGAAACTCAGGACTATTTGATGTTATCAAATATCCCCCCACTTAAACTCTACTTGCCCTCAAGTAGACCAATATAGACTGCAAAAGATACATCCTAAAAGAATGCGTAGTTTTAATTTCCATGCTAGAATATTAATAAGAGCCGAACACCTCACGAAATGGGAACGAAAAACACTCTCACTTATCCTATTCTAAGTGTTAATTTCGGGGTGATCACTAAATTGCACGGACATAGAAAGTATTCTATCATAAGCTTGGCAATTACACACATCTCCACCACTAGATCTAAGGTTAAGACAAATTTTCGAAAGCAATGTTGGGTTGAGTTCCAAAGGCCTAAGGGGTGGTGTCATTACTAACGTGTCACGGCGAAGTGGACAAAATCAATGATACAGGACCAAATCCATGGCCAAGACATCAAGGATTGCTCGCTGCATCACCTAGACACGCTTCACGACGAAAAGGGTAAGGATAGGCATGGGATATATAATGGGTGAAAAGGAAAAGAGAAAACAAATAGTTTTAGCTTAAAACCGAGTTGCCATCGTCCAACCAATAATTTAAGGTTCGCCTTCATATGGTCAGTATATGCCTCCGGAATCCACCATAATTATTCTTCCAACCTTAGTATGTGATCGAGAAGATTATTCTCAATGCCAATTTCTTCATGCAGTGCTTATACTTGCTCGTACTATAAACAATCATACTTCAATAATAAATTTTTTTTGCATATGCAACGACATGCTTAAGATGCAATGATAAAATTTCCCCCCACTTGAACTGAGCATAAGGTGATTACTTGGGGTCTTTGATGATCTTTAGCGAGATATAGATGATGATATAGGCTTCTTTATTTGAACCTCAAACTAAAGTGAACAATGGCTTCTAGGTAAAAAGGTAAAACTACACGGTAGGCTAAGGTGTAAGGTTGTAACGAAAATAAGGGTTAGAAAATAAAAGGATAGGCTCAAAAAGGGTGTAACTAGGGGTATCTTGCACTAAAGGTGAGTGCAACAAAAAGGGTTAACACGGGGGTCGAAAAACCAATGCGACTAATCGATAAACGCACACAATTGAAAACATATGGGCTATTTGGGTTTAATCCTAAAACATTTACTTTTTTCAAATCGCCCTTTTCCAAATGCAGCAAGCTAACTTGATACACTACTCGTTTATGGTCTCGAAGTGATGTAAAAGCCAAGTTCTAAAGTTTACAATACTATCAGCACACTCAATTTACGGTATATTTGGGTAAAATGGGGGAAAGGGAAAGGCTAAATCTCACCAATGGCAATAAGGGATATAGTGTGCACGGCTTTATGTGATTCTAGATTGGTTAAAAATATGACAAATTTTTTTCAAATAAGCTAAATTTTTTTGAAACCAACTAGAAAATTAGGGCAAGTAAGCTAAGTAATCATACACTTCATTTCTATTCCTATCCCCCCACTTGAAGTGTACAAAGTCCCATTTATACGAAGAAAAAGGAAAAATAAAATAGAAATGAAAAATAATCAAGAAAGAAATAAACTCCCCTCTCGAATGGTTGCTCAAGATGTTTCACTAAAGGTTGAAGGTGGGCATGGGGTAGCTAATGTGTGTCGTATCCGAGAATGAGGCTTAACTAATTGTGTTGATTCCAAAGTTGCCTACTGCCAGCAAGGGTTATGGCGTAACTAATCCTAAGGTTATGCCATAACTGCATCACATAACCAAAACACACTTGACATATCGAGAAAATTTTGTACCGCGGTATAATTAACAATAGAGCAAGCAAATATCCACATAGTTAAGTTATTACGACATGAGTTTCAAATTGTTTTAAAATTGTTTCGATTGTTTCATCAAATGGGAAATCACTCATCCCGGAAGATCATGATCCATGGAGGAGGCGAGATGGCTCATATGGAGTGCTCTTGGTGCTTCGGGAGTGGCGTCAGTGCATGAATTCCACTCCTCCTTGGACTCCGATATCGGGATGTTGGTGGTACGTATCTCGGACCTTCCGGCTTGGGTGGCTCAAATGCATGTCTTTGTGGCGTCGGCTAGTCAATCTGCACTCAATGAAAGTAATCTCATTTGGGCTCTTTTGATCCAATGTACCTGAAAAACCCTCAAACTGGTTACTAAGACCATAAAGACCCACTTTGAGGCTTTCAATCTCCTCGTTGAGGTGGGATGACATTCCCTCAAGCCTCTCATCAATGATCTGCAACCTCTCCCCAACATTCACATGTGCCCTTCTTCGTCCCTTAGGCACCTGCTCCTCGGCTGCATCCTCAACTTTACCACCTGCACCACTAGCTTCCCCTTATTCTCTTCTTGGGGCAGTCCCAGCTAGCTGAATCGCACCATAAACATCCTGGATGCAAATCCCTAAATCCACTAGCTTAGGCAGGCCAATCAAATAAGTGTCCCTACCAATGGTCAGTTGGGCCAAAGCTGCATCGGTCATAAGATCAAAACTCCTAGCCAATCTCCCGATAAAATGTGCCCCCTGTAAAGGACTCCTGGCGGAAAACCCCTTAGCACCCACATCCATAAATCTTGCCAAATAGAAAGGAACATCAATGTTGTTCCCCCTTCCATTCCCTGCATTAGGTAAAGATCATCCATGGTCATCTTCTCTTTAGCTGAGTGCCTCACTCGAATAGAGCAGGCAAGAAGGCGGTGCACCAATCGACGGATAGGGTTCCTCACCATCACGTATGATGGTGGGCTCCTAGGGTCATAATCTCCCGAGACAGCGATCTGATCAAAATAAGCAGCAAGGTATTGGGACTCATCCCTTCTCCTCCAGCATGTGTTATAGAACCGTTTAAAAGCCTCAGTTTCCATCTCCTCCTCGGTGTACAACCCCATCCTCATAGTAAACTGGTTAAGAGTTAAACTCCTCCAAACGCCCCCAAGCTAGAAAAACAATGACTCCGTGTCATCATCACCAATATCAGTACGGAATTCCACACTAGCCAGGAATTCACGGACGTACTCCGGAATGACCGGCTCCGTGATCCTGAATAGCCTCAACCATGCACTACACGTGAACTCACCAGCAGTACACGTGAACTTGATCTTGTAAAACTTCCTTAATCTCCTACTAGCCTTACCGTTTGCCAAAGTACCAAATGCTTCAAAATCAAGAGCCTCGGGTTGACTAATATTCTTACCCTTTAATTTCTCGTATTCATCCACGAATAATTAACTCATACCAGTATTAGGGTGTGCCAAGAACCTAGGCCAATTAGCGGGATTGTTTGCACCTGAAAATAAGACAAGAAACAGTAAGTGCAGACCTTAATGATGTCAAGTTACGGCGTAACCAACATAATTGTTACGCCGTAATTAGGAAAATTCAAAGGTTACGACGTAGCTATGACAAACTGCTACGCAGTAATTGCAGATATAATGGTTATGGCGTAACTAAACCCCCAGTTACGCCGTAACTTCCCCAGAAACTCAAAACCTCAGATGTTTCAATTACGCTATAGATTACGCCGGAACCATCAATTTTTTTACAAGGGGTAAATGGTTTCGATAAAATTTTAACCTAAAAATCTTGAGGACCGTGCATAACCCACTAAGTTTCGTTTGACCCAAAACCCATTTAAATAAAGAAAAAACACCCAAATCGAACTATAGTGATAGGACACGAATCAAAATAACATGGGGAAATCGTCAAAATTATCCATTAATCAATCCAATATCAATAATCAAATTAAATAGGCAAGATCCCTAAAATATTAAATTATAACCCTAATTGAAATAATTGAAAGAAATAAATCAAAAAGAGTAAAGATAGATCTTACCAGCCATGAAGATTGATAACAATGAAGAGAGCTCGAAAAAAATTTCGAAGAGAAAATTTCACTGTTTGTGTGGGCGGTGAAAGAATATGTAAAACCTAGTTTAATTCCGTAAGGTTTATATACTACCACGATAGTTACGACGTAATTCGATTATTTAGTTACGCCGTAACTAATATTTTTAGAATATTAATTGGTTGTGAAGGGGTTACGTCGTAATCCATAGAAGGGTTACGCCGTAATTAATAAAAGGTCAGATTTTTTTTATAAATCTGATTTTATAGTGGTTACGTTGTAACTCTTATAAAGAGGTTACGTCGTAACTAATTAGTCAAAAAGATTTTATAATAATTTTAATAAATTGCAATAAGGTTACGTCGTAACTCAATGAAGTAGTTACGCCGTAACTAATAGCGTCGGAATATTAATTATGTAATATTGCAATAGGAGAGATTCAAAAACTGTAACATATTGGATTTCACAAACACACTAAACCAAAGATCAAAGAGGCATATACTATGGTTTTAGAGAGAGAAAGTTAGAGGTTGGGAACTTTAGTGAGAGAAAGAAAAATCTTATTATGAGCTCCAACTCTCTACCTTGGGAGGTAGAGAGTATTTGTAGTCTTACACAAATCGCCACTTACGGGCTGTGGATCAGGCATACAGTAGGTAAAGACCCGTCCGTCCTCCACGGTGTTACTTAACTAAATACCACTAAACATTAACTAATCTACGACTACGAGCTTTCTAACGATTACATATACTTGAGGTGACCGACTCTTTAATTACTGGATTTACTAAATCCTAAAAATCCCCCCCTAAGGGAGGTCAACTCAAAATTACATTGAATACAAACAGATATTACAATAAGATTGTTCTTGGATTCTTGTTATTGTTCTTTGCTCTGAAGCTCGTAGTCATTGATTCTTCATTATTGCATGTTTGGATAATCAATGTGGAGGTCTTTAACTGATCCACGTGATAATGAGTTTGGATAATCAATGTGGAGGTCATAGTAAACTGGTTAAGAGTTAAACTCCTCCAAACGCCCCCAAGGTGGAAAAACAATGACTCCGTGTCATCATCACCAATATCGATGCGAATTCCACTAGCTGAGAATTCACGGACGTACTCCGGAATGATGGCTCGTGATCTGAATAGCCTCAACCATGCACTACGTGAACTCACCAAGATACCGTGAACTTGATCTTGTAAAACTTCCTTAATCTCCTACTAGCCTTACCGTTTGCCAAAGTACCAAATGCTTCAAAATCAAGAGCCTCGGGTTGACTAATATTCTTACCCTTTAATTTCGTAGATTCGTCATCGCACAATTACCTAATACCGGTATTAGGGTGTGCCAGAACCTAGGCCAATTAAGCGGGATTGTTTGCACGAAAATAAGACAAAGCGATGAAGTGGACCTTAATGATGTCAAGTTACGGCGTAACCAAAACAATTGTTACGCCGTAATTAGGAAAATTCAAAGGTTACGACGTAGCTATGACAAACTGCTACGCAGTAATTGCAGATATAATGGTTACGGCGTAACTAAACCCCCAGTTACGCCGTAACTTCCCCAGAAACTCAAAACCTTAGATGTTTCAATTAGGCTATAGATTACGCCGGAACCATCAATTTTTTTACAAGGGGTAAATGGTTTCGATAAAATTTTAACCTAAAAGTACTGAGGGACCGTGCATAACCCACTAAGTTTCGTTTGACCCAAAACCCATTTAAATAAAGCCAAAACACCCAAATCGAACTATAGTGATAGGAAGCGAATCAAAATAACATGGGAAATCGTCAAAATTATCCATTAATAAATCCAATATCAATAATCAAATTAAATAGGCAAGATCCTAAAATATTAAATTATAACCCTATTTAAAATACAAATACAATGAAGTCTGGAGAATACAATGAATTCCGGGTCGTTAAGTCCCACTTGGAGACTCAATGGTGTGTCAAAACTAATTCGGATGATGAAGTGATCACTAAGGATAGTGATCGATAAAGGTTTAGATGAGAAATTACACTCTTGATTGATTGGAATGGAATGGATACGAATTGGAAAGCACAACAATCGGATAAAAGAAACTAAAACACGTCACGTTTAAAAACTACGTAAATTTATTACTATTTATTTAATTATTATTAATTAAAACTATTTTAACTATTTAATAATATCCTAAAATATAAGAAAATATGAAATAAAGCTAGAAAAGTAAAATTATGACTTAGAAAATCTAAAATATTATAAAACTTATTTTAAAACGAAAATATATTTTTAGACTTTTTAAATAATTATTATTAATTAAAACTAATTTAAACTAATTAAAATTAAGAAAAATAACAAATGAGCAGTAAAATTATGAAACTTTACAGGAAAATCTAAAATATTATTCTAAACACAGGAAAAATATAAAAGTTAGATAAGCCTACAAATAAGTTGAATTGGGCAAATAAGCGGTTTGAATAAGCTAATAAATAAGCTATAAGCTATCCAAAATCTACCATAAGCTACTACACCTAAATCTAACCTAAAATGAGCTAATGCAATGATTAGAACCTAAAAGCACAAGCTATAGAAAAAAAGCTTGAGACCGGTTTTCAGTCTCAACAAGCCAAACTACCTAACTAGCTATTTTTATTTTTTGGTTTTCTTGAATTTTCTTTTACAAAACTATTTTACTACTGAAAATAAGCAACTTTTGTGAAGACACATTTTGTGGAACTCAAAGATAAGCGAATGCAAGGCAATAAGCTCAACAGGAGCTTTTGGCTTAAAAGTGAGTTATAAGCTCAACAACTAACAAAGCTGGAACCAAAGGTTGAATAAGCTATAAAAAGTTATGGGAACTTAGAATAAGCAACAAAATCAAGAAAAACACACTAAATAAGTAGAAATAAGAAATAAGCAAAAGGAAATTTTGTGAAAAAGGGCTTAAAAGAAGCTAGTAAATAAGCAGTTAATAAAGTCGATTAGAAGTGAACTATTATTTTCTAATTTAGTTAAGCAGCTAAACTTTAATATCCCAAAAGCATAAGTCTTAACTCCTAATATTAAGTCCTACATGAAATTCACAAGTTTATTAAAAGCGGGTTTTATGAAATTTTGACTATGCTTTATGCAAAGTGGGTAAAAGCGATTTTTGACCCAAAATGGGTTGGACCAGATTTTAGACAGTTGCAATAAACCAATTGGAACTTGTTTGAACCACTATTAACAACTAAAAGACTAAATACTACAAATTTAATAAAATGACTCAAAATACACTATAAAACTTGAAATTTGGAAAACTATCAAAACTCAAGTAAACTCTATAAAAGCGAAAACTTTTGCTTCAAAACTAACTTTAACACTAAATTGATCTTGATTGAATTAAGAACTTTGAAAAAATTGATTTTGAGCTCAAATTGAGCTTATTCCAAACACACCCTTAAATTAGACCAAAATGAGATTTTCAAAGCATAAGACTGTGTAAACCAATTTCATCAAATCCAGAGATCATATTGTGTCAAAATAGACCTTTTAAGCTTAAACAAGTAGTCACAAATGTTCAAACCTAGGATTGTCAAAACTAGCATATATAGTCAAAATACCAAATCAAACCACAATCAAATCCAAAACATAACAACTTAAGATTAAGCTCTAAAATCATTAACAAACGACAAAGAAACACGAAACATGATAATTAAAGCATATAAAAGACTAGAACAACAAAATGCAAAAATGGTAAAATGAAGCTTACAAGTAAATCCAAGTGAAAATGAGAACCAAGGCCACATAACACTTCCTATAGCCTCCTTGAGGCACTAGTACCATATAAATCCAGAATCTAGCCAAAACCGGTTTGACTTTCGAATTTTTGACCACAGTTGACTTTTGTTGACCCGTGTTGACTTTTGTTGACTTTTTAGAAAATTGCAATTAAGGCCAGGAAACTACTTAATATATCTTCAATAAGCTCATAAGAGCTTATTTCAACAACTATTCGGTTTATAACATTAAAATCAAACAAGAACATTTTTGGCGGGAAAATTAGAACAAGTATGAAACATGGAATTGAAGATTAAAACACTTGAATTATAACTAAATTCACTTGTACAATACATAAATTACAAAACCCAACAAACTTTTACATGAAACTTAAAGCGAAATTAAATTTACACTACGAAAATGGTCTAAAGCGTGACACTTTCATTCTTACATCTTCTTTCTCTTTTATAGCTCTCACAAAGTCTTCTCTCATCATTCTTGGCCCTTGATTTAGTCAAAACGATCCCAACCCTTGATTTTGCTTTTTGGCTCCAAAAGTCTTGAGCAGGTTTTTAGCAATTAAGGAATTTTGGGTGTTTATGGAGGTGGAGGGGACAAACTGTGAAATAGGCATGGAGCTAGAGGTGAGGTGGAAGCCAAGTGGTGGTGGTTTTGAGCGTTGGCAAGTTTCGGTGTGTGAGGAGAGAGAAAGCAGGAAGTTTGGTTTGGTGGTATTGACGGATATTATTTAAGGACCGGATATTATTTAGTGGAATTATCTCTTTGAAGCGTATGCCTTCAAGTGAAACCATCGGTGCATTATAACCCAGTGAAACCATTGATTTATTGAGAATCAATTTTTTTTTTTTTTTTTTTTTTTAACCGGTGAAACCATTAATTTCGGCAAAATCAAAATAATTTTTTTTTTTTTTTTTTTTTTTTAAACTTGGGAACTAAAGCGCCAATTGTGCAAACTTAGTACGTTTTCATCGATTTGATATTTTGCATTTAAAACACATAAAACAACGATTTGTGATATTTTCATCATTTTGATACATTTACGAGTGTTTTCGGATGAATTTGCGGTTTAAATGGTACAAAATGATGAGTATTTAGACACTCATCAATCCCCACACTAAGATATTGCTAGTCCCTAGCAATGTTTTAGAACTTTAATGGATTTTAAAGAACTCTTTACCAAAAGCCATCACTTACGGGTAGCCAAATGTTTGAGTTCAAGTAAGAACCTTGGTACATCGATAACCAAATGATTTTGAGCAAATCATAAGTCAGTAAGCGGATTTGATTTGTCTTTACGAAGCCGTTTGCTCTGGACTAGCCAACTCTTAGATAAATTATCGATTATTATCTTTGGTGGTGATTACCAATTATGGTTTTCCATCGCCTTTACCACAAGCCATAACCTTGCGGGCTAGCCAACTCTTCACTTTTTAGGATATGGTGAGTTGAGAACCATACAATTTTGGGCAAATTGTAAACCGTCAACGGATTTGAAATATCTTTACCAAGAGCCGTTTGCTCTGGATTAGCCGATCCTTATGTGAGTTAGACATGGTGGGTGATTACCATTTGTTGTGTTTAGTACATAGTACTTCCACTAAAAAAAAAAATTTAATTTGGCCATTTTGGGGAAAAAGGGACTAAAGGGTACATTTATGATCAAATTCGCGAATTTCCCCACACTTAGAAATGAATATTGTCCTCAATATTCAAAGTCCCGACTATTATGCGAATCCTTGAGCGTAAAAAGATAACATTACTAGCCAAGTGTAGAAACACAACAATTATTCTCTTTTTAATATTTACAATTTTCATTCGTTTTAAGATCTATATACAACATGTGGGGCATCTCCCCCACACTAAGGTGGTACACACGGGTGAAAACCCATGTTTAACTACTGTTTTTGATTACCGAGTCGCTAGCTTGACTCGACCCCGAATTAATTTGTTCATGGGGAAGCAAAGTGGAAGAAACAATCTCCATCGGACTTTCATTCAAGATGTTTGGACAAACATTTGAAGCACGTGAAAGTTCCACACCGATAAGATATAGATAGAACCGGCTCAAAAATGATAAATGAAAATGCCGGGATCAAAAATAGTGTCCTCATTCCCGAAGGAGAAAAGGGAACAAGAAGTCACACCATATGTGAAGAAAAGAAAGAAAATCATGATAAAAATCATGACTAACTCCTCATTATCAGAAGGGGAATTCATGATTTTTGGATCATGAATCTCATCAGTGAGGATAGAATCATCATCACATGATGGAAGAGATAAGATAGAATCTGAGAGGTGGGACAAGTGGTGTGCTCGAGGCTAGCAATTTCCACCACTTCCGTGATGGTCTCTGTATCGGCCTCGGACATTTCATCGAAAGAGGATTTACTTCCCAAAAGTATAGTCATTATGAAATTCAAAAGAGGATTTGAGAAAATCCGGAAGTAACCTCGAAATGTCAAGAGAATCACAAAAGGCAAATCACAATCACTATCGGATATATCCTCGGACTCACTGGGATTAGGACAAGATCCTTAACACTAGATGATTCCGTTTCGAAATAGTCTTGAGATGATCATCCTCCATTATGAGAGAGTCTTTGGAAGCAATAATAGGTAAGATAGGTGTGATAGCAATAGGCGAGGAGTTGAGAAATAAGATCGTTCAATTGAGTAACACTCTCCTCGTCGTAATCATAGTATTCCTTCATTTGAATACTATCCTCATCATCATCGTCATCATATCGATTCTTATATTCATCTCTGAAGCTTACACACCATTCTTTTCATTTGCGGTTTCTTTCGAATCGTATTTCTTGAACTTTGAGGAAGATTACACTCCTCGTAATCATTGAAATGATGTGAAGGCTCGAAATCGATGGTGATGGAATCTTGTGGGGTTGGAAATTGTCAAACCGGAGAATTGGAATTTTGAAAATTTTGATTCATCGGTTGACATTCAAAAGTCTCATGAGGACCCCGCAATTCTCACACAGAGATAATTGGGAAAATAACTTTCACCAAAGTTCGATTGTAACATGGTTCGGCTCATAGACAAGCGGGACCCGTGGTGGACAATCAAAACCGTAATGAGAATCATTCCACAAAACTCGCATGAGTAGGATTCGTATTGGGGTGTGGAGGTAGGTAGGAAAAATCGGGTGTTCATTATTTGAAATGGGATCGGGATTACCGACAAACTTGTCTCCGAAACCCACATTGGTACATCGCCGACAATTTCCACCGTTAAATGGACCTCCACACTGAGAACATGTCAAATACCATGACATGAAGAATTAAGCAGATAAGAGGATAAGAGATGAAGAATTAAGCGGTTATAGAGGATAAGGAATGGAGAATTAAGCAGGTTTGAGGATAAAGAAATGTAGAATTAAGCAGTTAGAGGATAAAGGATGGATATTTTGGATTTTTGAAAAGCAGGCTACAAAACAAAGAATGAAAATATTTTTGGTGTTGATAACACTTGAGGAAAAGTGTTAATGAACTTTTGGATTTTGAAAACTTTACAAAAACTTTTACAAAAGATGGGGTATGTGCAAGAATGGATCCGAAAAGGCTAAACACACGCTAAAGCCTCCCCGTGGCGTAAAATTTGATAAACCTCAAGTCTAAGCAGTGGCCACTTGTGAATGGCCAACCGTAACAGACTTAAAACAGCTTAAGCACAAATGCAATGAAGTCCTGGAGAATACAATGAATTCCCGGGTCGTTAAGTCCCATGGAGACTCAATGGTGTGTCAAAACTAATTCAGATGATAGAGTGATCACTAAGGATAGTGATCAGTAAAGGTTTTAGATGAGAAATTATTACACTACTGATTGATTGGAATGGAATGGATACAGAATTGGAAAGCACAACAATCAGATAAAAGAAACTAAAACACGTACGTTTTAAAAACTACATAAATTTATTACTATTTATTTAATTATTATTAATTAAAAACTATTTTTAACTATTTAATAATATCCTAAAATATAAGAAAATATGAAATAAAGCTAGAAAAGTAAAATTATGACTTAGAAAAATCTAAAATATTATAAAACTTATTTTAAAACTGAAAATATATTTTTTTAGACTTTTTAAATAATTATTATTAATTAAAAACTAATTTAAACTAATTAAAATTAAGAAAAATAACAAATGAACAGTAAAAATTATGAAACTTTACAGGAAAATCTAAAATATTATTCTAAACCTGGGAAAAATATAAAAAGTTAGATAAGCCTACAAATAAGCTGAATTGGGCAAATAAGCAGTTTGAATAAGCTAATAAATAAGCTATAAGCTATCCAAAATCTACCATAAGCTACTACAGCCTAAATCTAACCTAAAATGAGCTAATGCAACTGATTAGAACCTAAAAAGCACAAGCTATAGAAAAAAAGCTTGAGACCAGTTTTCAAGTCTCAATGCCAAACTACCTAACTAGCTATTTTTATTTTTGGTTTTCTTGAATTTTCTTTTACAAAACTATTTTACTACTGAAAATAAGCAACTTTTGTGAAGACACATTTGTGGAACTCAAAGATAAGCGAATGCAAGGCAATAAGCTCAACAGGAGCTTTTGGCTTAAAAGTGAGTTATAAGCTCTGTGACTAACAAACTGGAACCAAAGGTTGAATAAGCTATAAAAAGTTATGGGAACTTAGAATAAGCAACAAAATCAAGAAAAACACACTAAATAAGTAGAAATAAGAAATAAGCAAAAGGAAATTTTGTGAAAAAGGGCTTAAAAGAAGCTAGTAAATAAGCGAGTTAATAAGTGATTAGAAGTGAACTATTATTTTCTAATTTAGTTAAGCAGCTAAACTTTAATATCCCAAAAGCATAAGTCTTAACTCCTAATATTAAGTTCTACATGAAATTCACAAGTTTATTAAAAAGCGGGTTTTATGAAATTTTGACTATGCTCTATGCAAAGTGGGTAAAAGCGATTTTGACCCAAAATGGGTTGGACCAGATTTTAGACAGTTGCAATAAACCAATTGGAACTTGTTTGAACCACTTTTAACAACTAAAAGACTAAATACTACAAATTTAATAAAATGACTCAAAATACACTATAAAACTTGAAATTTGGAAAACTATCAAAACTCAAGTAAACTCTATAAAGCTGAAAACTTTTGCTTCAAAACTAACTTTAACACTAAATTGATGCTGATTGAATTAAGAACTTTGAAAAAATTGATTTTGAGCTCAAATTGAGCTTATTCCAAACACACCTTAAATTAGACCAAAATGAGATTTTCAAAGCATAAGGCTGTGTAAACCAATTTCATCAAATCCAGAGATCATATTGTGTCAAAATAGACCTTTTAAGCTTAAACAAGTAGTCACAAATGTTCAAACCTAGGATTGTCAAAACTAGCATATATAGTCAAAATACCAAATCAAACCACAATCAAATCCAAAACATAACAACTTAAGATTAAGCTCTAAAATCATTAACAAACAAAGAAAGAAACACGAAACATGATAATTAAAGCATATAAAAGACTAGAACAACAAAATGCAAAAATGGTAAAATGAAGCTTACAAGTAAATCCAAGTGAAAATGAGAACCAAGGCCACATAACACTTCCTATAGCCTCCCTTGAGGCACTAGTACCATATAAATCCAGAATCTAGCCAAAACCAGTTTGACTTTCGAATTTTTGACCACAGTTGACTTTTGTTGACCCGTGTTGACTTTTGTTGACTTTTTAGAAAATTGCAATTAAGGCCGGAAACTACTTAATATATCTTCAATAAGCTCATAAGAGCTTATTTCAACAACTATTTCAGTTTATAACATTAAAATCAAACAAGAACATTTTTGGCGGAAAATTAGAACAAGTATGAAACATGGAATTGAAGATTAAAACACTTGAATTATAACTAAATTCACTTGTACAATACATAAATTACAAAACCCAGCAAACTTTTACATGAAACTTAAAGCAGAAATTAAATTTACACTACGAAAATGGTCTAAAACTGTGACACTTTCATTCTTCTGTCTTCTTTCTCTTTTATAGCTCTCACAAAGTCTTCTCTCATCATTCTTGGCCCTTGATTTAGTCAAAACGATCCCAACCCTTGATTTTGCTTTTTGGCTCCAAAAGTCTTGAGCAGGTTTTTAGCAATTAAGGAATTTTGGGTGTTTATGGAGGTGGAGGGACAAAGCTGTGAAATAGGCATGGAGCTAGAGGTGAGGTGGAAGCCAAGTGGTGGTGGTTTTGAGCAGTGGCAAGTTTCGGTGTGTGAGAGAGAGAAAGCAGGAAGTTTGGTTTGGTGGTATTGACCGGATATTATTTAAGGACCGGATATTATTTAGTGGAATTATCTTGAAACGTATGCCTTCAGTGAAACCATCAACGCATTATAACCGGTGAAACCATTGATTTAGTGAGAATTTTTTTTTTTTTTTTTTTTTTTTTTTTTTTAACCCAGTGAAACCATTAATTTAGTGAGAATCAAAATAATTTTTTTTTTTTTTTTTTTTTTTTTTTAAACTTGGGAACTAAAGCGCCAATTGTGCAAACTTGAGTGCGTTTTCATCGATTTGATATTTTGCATTTAAAACACATAAAACAACGATTTGTGATATTTTCATCATTTGATACATTTCGAGTGTTTTCGGATGAATTTTGAACATAGTTTAAATGGTACAAAAATGATGAGTATTTAGACACTCATTCATTGATTCTTCATTATTGCATGTTTGGATAATCATTGTGGAGGTCTTTAACCGATCCACGTGATAATGAGTTTTGAGCCAACATTGAGATCATCGCCTAACATAAATCTCGACTCTTCCATTGTGGTGTTGGTATTATGTGATGTTGTGACATTTGGACCGACATGCTCACATTACGGATCATGATTTCTTCTTATCGAGTAGCGGAAGCTTTAGTTGATTCATGATATTTGCGGCGTGGCGAAGCATGGAGTGAAAATATCGAGACATTGATGCACTAATCATGATTTCTTTAGAAATGAATGTGTTGTGTGAGCATGCGGCTATGGATTGACCGCTTCATTACGATTAGTCGCAAACGTCGGGCGTACACGCATGTGATTAGCAATAAAGCGCACGAAAGTGTCTTTGATCACTTTCGTTAAATTGATGTACACGCCCACGGTTCCCGTTGATCGAGACAAATCTTGCTGTGATCGTATAATTCCATAGAATTTCCTTGATGTGGTTTCGCGGTGTTGGTCTAGTTGTTCTCAAACCGAACGTCTCAAAAAGACAACACGAGTGAGTGAACTAGCGAATTGAGATTCACCGATTGATGAAAAGATATTTGAAAAAAACAATCGTGCACCGCTCAATAGAAATTGTTTTGCAATACAACGAAGGTTTTAAAGAAAATCAATTATCAATCATAAACACCTTTTATTTTGAAATATTAGTACACGATCGATGTGCTAAGGAAAAGGATTTTAAGCACAACGACCGGTTTTCAAAGGTATCCGTCAATCCATAACACGAACCGTGATTGATTTAATAGATTGAATCACCCATTGTTTACGCTCGGTTGTCACATGGTTGATCTATTGGATAGATCTCACATGCCACCCAC
Source organism: Chrysanthemum lavandulifolium (assembly GCA_022545495.1). Classification (NCBI taxonomy): domain Eukaryota; kingdom Viridiplantae; phylum Streptophyta; class Magnoliopsida; order Asterales; family Asteraceae; genus Chrysanthemum; species Chrysanthemum lavandulifolium. The sequence continues at coordinate 196,220,829 of CM040242.1, forward strand.
CGGAGCTTGTTTGATGTTGGCTCAAAAGGCTTTCCATCTTCATTGTGAATATGTTTGCATATCACTCAGATGTTCTAGCAATACCACAAGGATAACGCGTAGGACTCATAAGATATAATCTCTCTTTCCACATTGTGTGAAATAGAGAGTGTTCATTGACAGTGTCCTAATGAGATTTATAGATGATCTCGTGGCTCTAGACTCAATTGTGCACATTTGGTTTCCTATGCCGGAGACTAGGGAGAGGGTCTCCTTCTTCAATATCAACAAACTCTAGGAGAAAGTCGATAGATAATGTCGTGTTGGGTTTTAGGTTCCTTGCATCAAGAATTACTCTAAGTACTGGAACTACGGACAGGTTTGATATAACCACGGACAGAAGAGTGTAACCACGGATGAAGACAACCGCGGCTAGTAGTATTGTGTAACCACGGATAATATATTGTAACCCTTTGCTAGTCTTGTATAGTCGGTTAGTTTATTGTATTAGATAAATATGGAAAGATATTTATCTTGTAGGTTACGTATTGTATAATGTATAGGACTCCTTAGCCTATAAAAGGAGGTCCTAGGTTAGGTTAGATATCGTATGTTTTATATCTAAGGTTGATACACTTCAAGGTTGCAAAACCCTAATACTTGTAAGAGTATTCGTATTAATAAATAATATTGAGGTGTTGAATGTTTATTGTTCTTCTTCTTAAGATTAAGTATTAAATTCCGTAATACTTGATAAGCTTTTGTTACAAGTCGGTTTCTATATTAGATCGTTTGCTCAACTGGGATCAACAAGTGGTATCGAGCTTGTGATCTAGAAAGCTGTAACCAAGAAGAAGTCTGTTAATCTTTATTCAAGCAAGTTAAGATGTCGTGAAACTCACATGGTGGCTGCTTCTAAAGTACCCATGCTCAAACATGGTGAGTATCAAATCGGAGGATGCGAATGAGGCAATACATTCGTATGATTGATTATGCTCTCGGGATGTCGTTGAAAAGGAGTCACTCTTCCTAAGAAGGGTGAGGATGGTGGAGATTGCTATTGTTAGTGAACTGATAAAGCTAAAGGAAAATGGAGATCAAAGCTCACAGTATTCTCTCAATGGGAATACCTAATGAGTTTGCCTTGGACTTTGATCAATATGAGTCTCGCTAAAGAGTTATTGGATGCTCTTGAATTAAGGTTTCTTTGGTAATGAAGCTACTAAGAAGTCAAGGATGAATATGCTCAAGCATCAATTTGAAACCTTCACCGCTCTTAGTGGAGAAAAGATTGATGGAACATACAATAGACTTCAAAACTTATCACCAACTAAAGTCGATGGGTTACAAGTTTCTTCAAGAAGATATTAATTTGAAGTTCATTAGGAGTTTATCATCCGAATGGGCTATTCATACAATTGTGTGGAGAAATAAGGAGGATTTTGCTACAATGACTCTAGAAAATCTCTTCAACAACTTGAAGGTTTATGAGTCCGAGAATAACTTTTCTCACTCATCTTACGCTAATCAAAACATTGCTTTTGTATCCACTAATCACAAAAGCCCACAAGATGTATCCATCGCCGCCTATGGTATAACCACGGCTATTGCAAACAATACCACCATTAGTGATAATGTCGATGATGGTGCAATCTGTGCTTTTCTCATCGATTTAACTACCAAGTGTTCTTTGTCTTTGAATCAAGATGTAGATCAAATTGATCCCGATGATCTTGATGAGATCAATCTTCAATGGAAAATGACAATGTTGACTCTCCAAGCAAGGAAGTTTCGAGGAGGACTGGAAGGCATGTTAAGTATGATGGTCAAAGGAGAGTGGATTCGACAAAAGCAAGATGGAGTGCTTTAAGCGCAAGAAGAAAGGTCACTTTGCTAGGGAATGTCGAGCTCTAAAAGAATTGAAGGCATAAAGAAGACATCGGAAGAGCTGCCGCTTCTTCGACTTTGGTTGCTCGGGATGGGATTGGTGATTATGATTGGGTGATCAGTTGAAGAAGGTCTAAATGCGACTTTTCTTGCTAGTGAGGCTTCAAAGAGCATAACTTTGCTCTAATGGCCTATGCTTCATCTTACGGTTCGATTATGAGGTATCTAATGATTCTAAAACATCTACTTGTTCTTTTAAATCATGTTATGATAACTTAGAATCTCAAAAGCTATCAACGAGAGTATGAGGAAAGAAGTAGAAAGATTGACTCTAGATAACTTAGGTTATAGAGTTGGTCTAGAGGGTGTGGAAGAGAAGCTAAAATTACGTATTAAATGTGAGTTTGAGTATGTGGAAAAGATCAATATACTAGGTGGTGAAATTGATCTTAAAAGCAGAGAGATTAAAATGCTTAAAGATAAACTAGCAGAGGCAGAGTGTAAAACTAAAGGCCCTAGATGAAAAAGAAAAACATGTTGTTAGGGTTGCTAAAACACAATATGCTTTGATCTAGTAAATAAGCCAATAGGTCAAAAGCATTTCAAAGATGGTACCGGTCTAGGATACAATAATATGCCACCACCCTCTTTGATGAAACATGCACCACCGCTAAAGAACATCATTTAGTAGTGAATTCGGTTTTAACAAACTGTTGAAGAGATAAATAAAATGAAACACCTAAGATAAGTTCTAATAAGTTATCGATGCTCCCATAATAGAAGATTGAGAATCGGACTCGAGGATGATAGAACCGAATCAACTAAGTCTGAAAAGATAGAAAGTTAAGAAAGTTGATTCTCAACAAGTCAACCTTGTACCTAGATTTGGAGCTAAAGTTACCAAGAAAGTTGTAGAGTACAGGAAATTCCTAGGAATAGATGAAACAATATAAACCTAGGGGTAATCAAAGAAGCTTAAATGGTCTAATTTCTATGATTAGGTGATGAGTTTCAATGTGTTAAAAGGCTTGTTTTGTGTGTGGTAGTTTTGAACACTTACGGAGAAATTGTAATAAAATAGACCACAAGTATGGAATCATTGGAGGTGTTAAATCATCAAAACTTTTCAAGGAAAACAAACCCTCATCCAAACAAAACTTGATTCCAAGAGCGATGCCGATGAGGAATGGGAATACAAAATCAATTGTCCACTGCTACACCTAAATGGGTTCCAACCAACGCTAAGCAAAATGTAAACACGGCTAAGAGAATCAAACCATCATAAGCAAAATATCACCCTGATTCAAAAGAAGTTTTAAAAATTCCAAAGGTGATAAGCGATACGGTGGTTGGAAATCATTTTATGTTGTTAAGGCCTCAACAAGTTGGCAATGGAAGCCTAAGACCAAGGTTTTACCACATGTCAGCTGTGCATCAATGGACCTAAAGAAATTTGAATATTTTGATGCAGGCGGACCCAAGTCGAGATTGGCTTGGGTCCACAAGAGAACTAACTTGTGTAATTTTATGTGCGGGCAATCTTCAAACCGAGCTAAAAGATAAAGGAGTTTTTGATAGTGGTTGCTCTGGGCACATGACTTGGGATGGAAGATGTCTGGAAGATTTTGAAGCTTTTGATGGAGGATATGTGGCATTTGGCAATGATCCAAAGGAGGAAAGATACTTGGCGGAGGCACAATCGAACATGGAATTTAGACTTTGAAAAAGTCTATTTGGTCTGAGGACTAAAGTACAATTTATTCGGTGTTTCTCAAATGTGTGATAAGAAAAAGCGGGTACTTTTTGGGAAGCCGGTGTGTGGTGTTGTCTCACGAGTTTAAGATGCACGATGAGAAGTTTATACAACTTAGGGTACCTAGGAAGGAAAATATATATTGTTTTGATCTTAAAGATGTTCTTCCTAATAGGTCCTTATGTTTGTTTGCTAAAGCATCCGTAGATGAGTCAAAATTGTGGCATAGAAGGCTAGGTCATCTCAATTACAAAACTATCAATAAAGCGGTAAAAGGAAACTTAGTGAGAGGTTACCTTCAAAGGTTTTGAGTGTAAGGAGCTGTGTGTGGCTGTCAAAAGGAAAACAACATAGAGCTTCTTGTAAGACCAAAGCGTAAACACCATCACACAACCATTGTTTATGCTTCATATGGACTTATTTGGACCTACCTTTGTTAGAAGCATGAACCATAAGTAGTATTGCCTAGTTATCACCGATGATTATAGTAGATTTTCTTGGGTATACTTTTGGTCGCTAAGAGTGAGACTAGTGAGATTCTAAAGAGTTTCATTACTAAGATAGAAAATCTAGTAAACCATAAGGTCAAAGTAATCGGATGTGACAATGGAACCGAGTTTAAGAATGATGTGATGAATCGAGTTACTGTGTAGCTAAAGGTATTGAAAGACAGTTTAGTGTTGCTAGAACACCACAACAGAATGGTGTGGTGAAAGGAAAAATAGAACACTAATTGAGGTGCTAGGACCATGTTGTCGAGTCAAAGTTACCAACTACCTTTTGAGGTGAAGTTGTAGGAATTGCATGTTATGTGCAAAAGCAGTAAGGTAGTGAAGCCTCATAACAAGACCCCTATGAGTTGTTACATGATAGGAAGCCAATGATTGCATTCCTAAAACCTTTTGGGTGTCTGTTACCATTTTGAATACCATAGACTACCTAGGCAAGTTTCAAGAAAAAGCGGATGATGGATACTTTTAGGCTATTCCACTAATAGCAAAGCCTTTAGAGTATACAATAGGAGGACTAGACTTGTTGAAGAGAACCTACATGTTTAATTCGGTGAAAAGACTCCTAGTGTTGAGACCAAAGGACCAGGTGGTTGTTTAACATTGATATGCTAACCAAATCTATGAATTATGAGCCTATCATTGCAGGAACTTCCACTAATGTTAATGCGGGTACACAAAAGGATTACGAGGCGAGATACATCTTCAAAGGAAGCGATTCTCCAATGGAGTTCTATTTGGTTGAAAAGTGGAAAGTGGTTCTGTTCCTTCCATCATTCACAAGCAAGGTCCCACCGATGATGATGTCTTGAATCTGGAGGCAATGTTGATCATCATCAAGATAAGGATGAGTTGTTGAAAGATAACTCGTGTCGGTAGAAGAAATTGAAAAGAAGAAAAAGCGATCTGCAAAATCGCTAAGCCTCTTGAAAAAGCGATAGGCCAAGCAGACGTGTGACAAGCCATCTTCTACCACCGATAGTTCAAGTGAAATCCCGGCTATAAGTACTAGTGATAGTACTTTCTTTGGACCACATCCAAAGCCACTATTTGGTGATGAGGAGTATCCACATGATCCTAATATGCCATAGTTGATTGAAATTGATACTCCTACTGATGATGAAGACATGGATGATTTCTTCAATGCTGATTTATCAAAATTGGAAACTGTCATTCATGAAAGTCCAATCACCACTACAAGGATTCACAAGATACATCCCAAGGAACAAATTCTTGGAAATTTGAATACTCCGGTTACAAACAAAAGCGGGGTTAAGAACACGAACCCTTTCACGAACATGGGTTCTTTGCAAGATCACTTCACAAAAGAAAGCAGTCATAAAGATCTGCAAAATTGCCTGTTTGCTTGTTTTCTGTCTCAAAAGGAGCCCAAAAGAGTAGAAGAAGCTTTATCAGAAGAAGGCTGGGTAGAATCAATGCAAGAGGAGCTTCTTCAGTTCAAACTTTAAGAGGTTTGGACATTGGTTGATCTTCCAAATGGGAAGAGGGCTATTGGGACTAAATGGGTGTTCAGGAACAAGAGGGATGAAAGAGGTATTGTTGTGAGGAACAAGTCAAGGTTGGTTGCTCAAGGATACACACAAACTGAAGGTTTGGACTATGATGAAGTATTTGCACCAGTTGCAAGGATAGAGGCTATTAGATTATTTTTGGCTTATGCTTCATTCAAGAATTTTGTTGTGTATCAGATGGATGTTAAAAGTGCATTTTATATGGCACTATTGATGAGGAGGTTTATGTTTGTCAACCTCACGGTTTTGAAGATCTGATCATCGACAAGGTTTACGGGGTAAGGAAGGCTATGTATGGATTGCATCGGGCTCTAGGGTATGGTATGAATGCCTGTCTACTTATTTGATGGACAATGGGTTTAAAGAGGGTGATTGATAAAACTTTGTTCATTAGAAAGCACAAAGATGATATTTTCTTGGTTCAGTTTATGTAGATGACATCATCTTTGGCTCTACTAACAAGGAGCTATCAGAGATTTTGAGAAACTTATGCATGATAAGTTTTAGATGAGTTCTATGGGTGAACTCACTTTCTTTTTGGACTCTGAGTTCAACAAAGGGTGATGGTATTTTCATTAGTCAAGACAAGTATGTAGCAGATGTTTTGAAGTAAATATACACCAATGGAGTTAAACCTGCTGGTTGGAGTCCCAAAGTTAATGAGTTTCTTGGGTATTGGATCTTTGATGTATTAGTTCTAGAAGTTGACTATATTGACAAGATTTCAAGTATTCTAAACCACGGATAGGTCTTTTGAAACTACTACTCTAAGGCTATTACTAACCATCGATAGTGACAACAATAATCTTTGTCTCGTGTTTGTTTTGTGTTTTGTCTTGCGGTATGAAGGATTTGTATACATAGCTAGGTGTTGTGTTAAGCTTGTGTTAGTTAAAAAATGTGTAATCCTTCATATTTTTGTGAGATCTTTCTTATTTTAACACTAAGATTTACTTGATAATCTCTCTTGCATTATCAAAATCTTTGGAGAAGTGAACATATGAGATCCACCGATGGTATGTTACAACCGCGGATAGGTTGATTATGGAACCGCGGATAGTATGGTACTTGATCTTTTGGATACTTGATGGGGAGGTTTGGAAACTTTGGCTAAAGTATATATCTCTCCCAAATCACGGATGGATCAATTTATTTGATCTTCAAACGACTTCAATTGGCGCTCAACTTTAACCCTAATCACTTTCTTTGATTTATTCACAAAACCACTTCATATCCATCATTAATCACAATGGTGAAAAGTATTCCACTTCACATAACCTAGTTGCGAGACTACTAAGGATGCTCGATCGAAGGGTTTCATCAAATGATTGATTTCCTAGTTCAGGTCCCATTCACTATGCAGATTGAACCTACCATTCTTAAAGCCTACATACATCGGTTGGAGAAATGCTAAACTTGAAGAGGTTGATGGTTTGGAGGTGTTTAATCTTGTTGTGGATGAGAATGCTATCTCATTCTTGAGGAGATCATTAGAAGTTTTAAAGCTTGATGATCTTGATGGGGTTGATAATCTTTCGGATGTTGAGATTGTTCTTTGGTTTAGAGATTAGGATATACACACGAGAGGTGAAAAGGTACAATTTTTTAAGAGTTTGTTTTCACAACAATGGATGTTTTGATTCACACTTTGTTGATGTGTATGAGTAACAAGACCACAGGCTTTAATGACTTTCCTTCAAAATTACTCTGCTATTATTTGTTTTTCGATGGAAGGAAGTTTAAGCGGTCTAGGATGATATATGAGGGGTTAGTACAAAACATTAGGAAGAAGGGTAAATATTATTTGTATCCTAGGTTTGTTCAACTGATTGTGGAACATCAAATAGTAGAACACATTGAACATGATAGAGTATGAAGTACATCATATGCTTCCTAAGGTTTTGCACATATGAGGAATCGACCACAGAATGTAATAATTAGAGATGTTCCTTTATTTCCTCAAATGATTACTTTGCCTCACGATTACGAGTTTGATGAAGGTCTTGCATCATGGACTAGGAGAACACGGGCACTAAGCTTCCTCGGGCTAGTGTTAGTGGTGTTGTTAATGAGGTTGTCACATGGAGTGGAGGTGACATGATTGGAAGGGCTTCCACCTCTTGATTCATGCTTTGATCTTTGGTCGGGATAGTGGAAACATCAATAAGACCCAACCATTGGCAACTCCTAATGTGGAAAGTTCTTTGGAACTTAACACAGTGGAGGAATCCTAGCCATTGGGCTGCTACTGAGGTGCATAGATGATCGAGGCTAGGTGCGGTGCTATGTCTTCTATATCCAAGGATTCACCTCTCGGGCGATTAACACACTCAAGTGATGAGGATAGATTGGAACGACATTGAATTGACGGTTAATGAGTTTGTACATGATGACTTTTCCAATGAACCACCTCTCGGACCGGTTCACACGGTCGAAGTGGGAGGATATTCTTGAGCGGTTAAATGAATTTGACTACATGTACCAAAATGGAGAATACAATTTGAGTCTCTGAGGAGTTAGTTGTGTTTGAGGTAAGGATATTCGGAGATTGAAGCATAGAGTATTGGTTTTGGAGAAAGTGAAAAGACACAGGGTTCTTTGTTTTGAAGGCTATGAGAAGAAAGAAAAGAAGGTGGACTCTCTTGACTCTGAATGTGAAGGATGTATCCAAATAGGGAGGAGTGATGGCATGAATTCGGGGAGGTGTGGATGTATCATTGGTGTACCTATGGAAGAAGATGTTGATAGTGGAGATCAAGATTTTTGGTTTCGATAAAGATGGGAATGAGGTTGTTCTTGAAAAATTGAAGAATGTTGAAGTAGTGCGAACACAACAAGCGATAGTATACGAAACCATGGTTAGTACTCTTGTAACCATTGATGCAATTTCGGACTTGGCTATTGTTCCTACTATCATCATACCCACTGCTATCATAACCACTTCCTTTGTTGTCACAACTCTCTATATTACCACCTAAGCCTAAAAAGTAGAGAAAGAAGCTGCAAGTACATTGATTAATCCGAGCAAAACATCATCTATTTCTACACCCATCATTGCACACGCTTTATCTCATTCAATCTCGCAACCAAACCTAAAGGAAAAGTTTAGTTATTGGTGAACCATTGAAGAAGAAAGTGGTTAAATCGATGTTGGGAATGGAAAGCGGATTCTGTCGTTTGAAGTTTAAAAGTAAAGCGAAAAAGAAGCTTATGATGAAGAGTATGGAAGAAACTTGTTGGTGAAGAACAAGCGACTTTGGATAAAAAGAAAGAAGAGGAGGAAGCTAGTGAGAAATGGTTAGCTATATGGTATGAATCACAAAACTATCTTCAAGCTTCTTTACAAATACTTGATGAGTTCTTGCACAAGAATGGGCTTTGTTGGATGATGAGGAGAAAGCTAGGCGATGAGTGGATGGGCAAGGAATGTTAGCAAAACAAAGAAGCAGTTATAAGAAAGAAACCTCCTACTATGGCTCGGATGAGGAATGTATTGATGAAAATTATTAAGAATTGAGGCATTTATGTTTACGATAATCTTAGTAGATGCTCATTTGAAAGAATTTTGAAATTTATGAGAGATGTATGAGGATTAATAAAGATGATTTCATCAATGAATTCTAAAAGGAAGAAGAGTGGATTAAAAGGATGAAGAATGGATTCAAAGTAAGCGAAAGAGAAAATCGAGGTTAGGAGACATCGATTCTAAAAGATTGAAAGTTGTTGAAGATGAAAATCAAATCATTTCTTATGAGTTTAAGCATAATTGGAAGTGAAGGAGTTTGGAAAATTCAAAGACTCAACAATGAAGTTTTCGAGTATAATAAATTTTCACAGATGCTTGATATTTTGATAGAGATGATTTGATGAATCTTTGGATACTTTACAAGAATAAGTTTGGTGAAGTACATCCAAATGATTATCATGAGAGGTTGGTTTATCATTATTTGAAGATTTTATTTGAACCTACTCATGATGAACACGAATGGAAAGGACTCTACAATAGTCAAGTTACTAGATGGTTTTATATCAAACTTGTGGAGTTCATGTTTTAACATTCGGAAAGGTTATTCATATGCTTGTAGAAGGTGATTATCCTCAACCGAATAAGCATCCGTGAATAATTGCTCGGATGTTGAAGCCTGGTTGTATCAAGATGTTAGTACCTTATGATGGTCAAGCTTACGATTTGTTCTTTGAAGTATGAGAAGATACTTAAGGCTAGTAAGTGTTTGGCTACATCCTCCAATTCGGATGTTTTGAGCTTAAAGAAAACTTGAGAATTACATTGGAATTTATCAAGTTTAGGGAGGATTGTTGGGTTTTAGGTTCCTTGCATCAAGAATTACTCTAAATCTTTGGAACCACGGACATGTTTGATATAACCATGGACGAAGAGTGTAACCACGGATGAAGACAACCGCGGCTAGTAGTATTGTGTAACCACGGATAATATATTGTAACCATCGCTAGTCTTGTATAGTCGGTTAGTTTATTGTATTAGATAAATATGGAAAAGATATTTGTATTGTAGGTTACGTATTGTATAATGTATAGGACTCCTTAGCCTATAAAAGGAGGTCCTAGGTTAGGTTAGATATACGTATGTTTTATATCTAAGGTCGATACACTTCAAGGTTGCAAAACCCTAATCTTGTAGGAGTATTCAGTATTAATAAATAATATTGAGGTGTTGAATGTTTATTGTTCTTCTTCTTAAGATTAAGTATTAAATTCGCGTAATACTTGATAAGCTTTTGTTACAAGTCGGTTTCTATATTAGATCGTTGCTCAACTGGGATCAACATGTGGGTTCCTGAGAATGAAACAAGCCCTTTAAGAGGAACTTGAGTGGTTTGGGAAATTGTAGTGCGGTCGTCCTTTGGGTCCATGACGTCTTGTCTTCAATACTGTGTTACCTTAGTAAACACTAGTAGCATATCTATTGAACTCGTTTTACGCCTAAGGTTGAATAAATGGAGGGCTATTTCTTTTCACTGCTTTCACATTCAATTCTTTTCATTCTTCAACCTCTTTAGTGCTTACCGAGATTTCATAACTAGAACCTTGTTGGGTTTATTCCGATTCTAGCTCTATCTCGATCCGCACTCTTCCCATATCTCACTTTTCTCCTTTTTCATCATACCTAAGGACTCTACACAATCTAGTGGATTGTCCCTGGGTAGATCCCTCCGGTTCTGGGAGATCGTGGGAACGAATACCTAACCTAACCATCCTTATATCGCCATACATAAAGTAAATTTGGTCGGTCTATTTGGTATTGTTCATCTGCCGTTGGAACCAATTGAAAATCAATCCAGATACTTGTGATATATTATCAAGGCATTTTGTAGCTGAATTGTTTTTGGTATTTTTAGAAAAAAGAGCTCCCCCTCAACATGTGCATCATGTATTAGAAATCGTTTTAACACACGGAGGCAAGAGGAAGAATTAACTTCTTAGATTACCATTTTCTGAAAGATATCAACATCACTTCCCTGATCAAATCAAGTAGATAAAGCATATTGAGGAAGGATGAGGTTTTCATAAGTTTGCTCCCCCTTAATATGTGCCTCGAGGTTTCAAAGAATTTTGCACATATTAGAAGGAACACGCACTTAGAGACAAATCAATCACGTTTCAATTCTTTGTAGTTTTAAAGGGTGCTCCCCTCAACATGTGCATGGAAAATTTTGAAATCGTTTGGCACATGTGGGAGGAAAGCTTGCAAAACACTTGTGAAACCATTTATCGAATCATCGGTTTAAATCCAATTTAAATCACAAATTCTCCCGATCACAATTTTCTAATCATTTGAGATTTGTGATATCATAGATTTAAATTGATTTTGAAAGCTTTGAGGAGAATTGTGACTTGATTATGAAAACATTTTAAGCGATAAGAATCGGATTATGAGACTTTAAACTCCATTGATTAAACATGCATGATTATCTTTTTGAAAACAATTGTATGACGATAACCTTTTGATTTAATTGAAATCATTCTCCCCTCAATCAATGACATAAGTTGTTGATTGAGAGATGATATTTTGACAACCGTTAAGTCCGGATGAGTTTCAAAATAGAGTCAGAGTTATTTTCAAAGCAATTAGTTTTCATTAGATAGTAAGTAATTGTTTATAGAATCGAGCATGAGATTTGAAAAAACAAGATAAAGCATGGCTCTGTTCTTTCTTAGAAAACCGGTTCTTGCTCGAAATGACAATAAACCATGGTTTCACTTTCTCCCAAAATATATATATATATATATATATATATATATATATATATATATATATATATATATATATATATATATATATATATATATATATATATATATATATATATAAGAACATTCGAACAACATCTAAAACTCCGTGTCATTCTTTGAATGACAGCACAAAATCGTAGATATTATCGAATCGAGAGAAATTATGACAAAAGACAATATTTTTGAATTTTTCAAGATTTTCAAATTTTATGGATTTTTGAAAGTTAATATATATATATATATATATATATATATATATATATATATATATATATATATATATATATATATATATATATATATATATATTTGCTTTTTGAATAAATATTGACAAGAGATGGATAAAGAAAGACCTTTACTCCTCGTCTTCCTCTTGAAGTCGTTTAAGTGTTTCGGTTGTAGACTCTTTAGACCAAGTCGTGGGAGGATAAACTCAAAACGTTCTCTAGGAAGAGCTTTGGTGAAGATGTACGCTAAGCGGTATTCGATCCTCACAAAATAGAGTTCAACCACACCGTTTTCTACTTGCTCCGGATGAAATGATGTCGAATGTCGATGTCGAGATAATGGGATCTCATCCATAGGATTCGAGCACAACAAGATGACATGGCTATGTATTCAACCTCGTAGAGGAAATAGAAATACTCATTTGTTTCTTTGAAGACCACTCACAAGCTTATCACCCAAAACCGAGCACCTCGGGCGTACTTGACGTGTATCTTGACATCTGCATGATCGGCATCTGCATAAGGTCGTTAGTGACATACGGTGTCCTTGTACCAAAGTCCCATATTGATGGTTCCTTAGAGATACCGAAGACCCGTTTAACCGCTTCAAGGTGCTTTTGGTAGGCTTAGCACGATATATCTAGCACACATGCAAGCAAATGAACATAATGTCGGTCTCATCGGGTGTGAGGTACATCGGATCAATCATACTACGATATTTTGTTTGGTCTACCATGATCCCGAGTGGTCCTCATCCGCTTTAGTACGCTCTATCATGGGAGTGTCAGCAGGTCACTAGAATCAAATCCAAATTTCTTTAAAATCTCATTTGCATATTTAGATTGATTTATAAAATGCCTCCGAGACTTTGTGAAATTTGTAATCCCAAGAAAATGACATTTGTCCCATCATTGACATTTGAAATTTAGAACCCATTCACTTGAAAAATGGTCACATTCATTAGGGTCGATCGAGGCAAATCACTACAAGAAAAGTGGCTTTTAGGACCCCATAAGCGTCATAAATGGTACTTTTAGGACCTTTCATTTAATAGGACCAAGGATGAGAGCGTTTCATGTAAGGCGGTTGTAATAGGTCCAAAGCGTCCTAACCCTTATGAAACCAATTTTATGGTCGTATTATATGTCTATGAACAACACAAATAGCGTCCTAATAAAACCATATTAGGACACTTTTACAATGTTTTAACATGTGATTACCTACTTTTAATCTTTTGAGACACATAAAACGTCCTTAAAAGTATTGTTAGGACGCTTATGATGTAACATCATAGCTATTTTAGCAACCAAGAAAAGGGTACTAATAACTCAAATAAGATTATGATACCAATTTTATGGTCGCATTTTAGGTCTATAAACAACACAAATAACGTCCTAATAAAACATATTAGGACACTTTTACAATGTTGTAAAACGTTGTTACCTAATTTTAATCTTTTGATACACATACAAGCGTGCTTAAAAGATAATTGTTAGGACGCTTATCATATAACATTATAGCTATTTTAGCACCAAGAAAAGGGTTCTAATATCTCAAGGAAGATTATGAAACCAATTTTTGGTCGTATAAAATGTCTATTAACAACCTAAATAACGTCCTAATAACAACATATTAGGACACTTTTACAATGTTAAGTTAATTGTTAGGACGGTTAATAAGTTTAATAGGACAATTTCAAAGTCCGGACAAGTCATATGATAGGACGCTATTTTCACCATGCACACTCTATTATTACGATATGAATAAAACATCAACTAAATATTAAATGAATAAAACGAAATTGTATTTCAAATTACCAATTGTCATAACAAAATCACTAAACATAAATAAGGTAGACAGAATCTAACATAAAGTCATTAACATTAAACAATACATTAACGCAACAAGAAGCTTAGTCCGTGGTCATCATGCATCATCTCTCTCAATCCTCACGGACCACCTACAAATAAACACCCATGTATAAGCATTAAGCTCCATGTTAGTAAAATTATTGGTATCACAAGATTAACAAAGACATACCGAGATAAAGGGACAAGGCCATGCTATGGTTGCACCAACACAGTCTTCAATTGTGGCAAATAACCCATAGGGTCTCACAAACACTTCATCTATTTTTGTTGGTACTTGAACGTTTACCTCACAACATCCTCGTCCAATCTCTGTACCACCAACTATATCATTTGGGTTCAAGCTCCTCACCCATCCTTTTGCTACAGTCTCGGTTGAGTTTAGAATGCTTTTAAGGACAACTTCATCCCCGACCTAGATTTCATTTTTCAACAAACATTTATCAATTTATAGTCAAGACACATGTATTAGGTTAAGCAGATGTAATCTGCGGTATGGAGGTGGGGTATACAAAGGAGGTCAAAATTGATCGGTGTAATCTGCAGTGTGGAGGTGGTGTATACTAAATAAGTTACAAATAAGCTACAATAAGCTAAATAAGCTGTAACTACATGAGTTGTAACTAGATTAAGCTAAAAACTACCAGATAAGCTAAAGGAATAAGCTATAGACCAGAATAAACACTTAGTCATGTGGAAAGGGGGTCGGGAGATTATGTCATGGGTATTTTTAAGCAACTAAACTAGTAACAAGATAGAGACGTACCGGTCTTCATGCTCCTCAAGTGCGTGTCGAACTAACCTAAAAACATAGTGTTTACAAAAGAAAAAACTTACAGTCTGTGGTAAAACCATCCCATAAAGCCATAAACTCAGTCTTCATATTGGTCATAGCTTCATGGTCGGAAGTTCACACGACCAAGAAAACAATCGACCTCGTCAATAAATATTATGGCGGTGGAGTTTGTATGCCAAACTAAATACTGCAGAAACTGAGAAAACAATCGTTATGACTAGTGAACACTTCGTAATAAGACAGAAAAAGTGCAGGATACAAAGAACAATGTCTTGTGCATTACTAGAAGTTAACAGTCGGGTCGCAATCAAATGTAATTCTTAAAACCTAGGGACAAAGTAATGGCTACACAAGCCGTGAGCGGTTGTTAGCTAGGAGTGGCAATTTTGACACATTTTTAGTTAAAGCGATAAATCTCGATATATGTTATCCATAACGGGTCAATAGAGTAATACCAAACGCTTTACCTAAAACAATCAAACAAGTCGATAGTCACCCAAAGGGTGTTCAAATGCACAAAACCACCTACATCGGTCCATTCGATAATTAATGCATTTCAACTTTAGCTATCTCAAAATTAAAAACATGGTTACTAGTCAAACCAACCATTTTAACAATTACTAAAAATAGCCGCCCGAATCGAACATGTTTGAAAGATCATCTCGGATCAACACAGCCTACCTTCATCGAAAAGAAGCTTATTGGAGACCAAAGAAGCTTGAAGAATGACCAGGGCCAAATTATTTTTACAAGGGTATTCGAATATTGAGATTCATTTTCAAAGCGGTATTGCATTGGGCCGAAGTTCATTGGATTCTCACCACCAACCACTCCATAGTTAGGACCTCTTTATGTCGATGGTGGAACACTCGGAACATGAATAGAAGGAAAGGAGAATGAGCTTCAGAGAAAAGATGCACAAGTTACATTGAGAATCCAGTCAGTCCATTCCATTGTTTATAAAGTTTTGCCACCGATCAAGTCGTATGGTGCAACACGACAATATAAGCAAAATAAGGGTGCTATCACATTACATTTCTTTTATGTGGATAATTACAAAAGTATAACTTGATTTGCATCTAATGATTTTTTTTTTTTTTTTTTTTTTTTTTTTTTTTGGTTCTGGATGATAAAAGTATGGCAATATTCGTGAAAGGAGCACTAGTCCTTGAATCGAGTTAACAATCTGTCAATTTTACAAATTGCTTTACTAGAATAGATATAACAAGATAAAGCCTTGGATGGTTCTTAAAGCTACATACATGTTTGTAATTACCATAAATTCTAAAGAGTAGATATAGTATGGTATAGTTTTAAATTACCATAAATTGACAAAGATTTGCGACCTCCAGAGTATAGTCCAACTCACCCACCAACCCTTTTCCAAGCTCATCAAGATAAAGACGTAAATCACTTTTCCTTTTAGTCACTTGTTGCAAAATATCCAATTGTTCCGGATCATGCATAAGTTATTACAAACTTTGACACGAGATAAACACCGACGAACAAAGTAAAGAATGATCTGACCCCAACTCGCATGATATAGATATCCCAAACACTACATGTCGCAGATTAGGTCTTTGAACTTTCACACTACATCATGACCATCTAGTGTATTTGCCTCAGTATACCCACGCATGCCAAAAGGAAATCGATAAAGATATAATCGAGCATGTAAAGAAAGGACATAGCTTTCATGTAGATGAAAAGCGTAGTTTCTTTTAAATGTATTTAAAGCAATCCATGCACACACATCGAGGTAGCAATTTTAAACCACTTACTCATGAACAAGTCAATTTGGTTTACGTAAGAGTATTCTATTTTAAGGGTCAATTGTTTCGAAGTCGTCCAAAGTGTACTTTTAATGCATAGGACCGTTTACATTGTTTTATTAAATAAGTTATTATTGTAATTGCATAGATATAATATTATTTGTCACAATACTTATCTATAATAAATTTAAATAAAAGCCGAATAATAGTGCACCGGGTCAAACCTACCGGACTGTTCGAACCCCTACTATAAATTACCCATTTGGCCATTACACGCCGGATCGCCCATTTTTCTACCTCTATTCGATAGTCACTTGTAACCAAGCTTGTTTGGAGCATTAAGGAACATACAGTATTAAGTAGCTCTTCACACAAACATCAAACTGTCTAACGACTTAACGCATTATCAAACTGTAGAATAAAGAGCTCCTTAAGTCCTTCTAAGCTTTAGGTAGTCGGCTATAACTACCTACCATGGATTTAGTTCCTTATAAAGTTAGTGGACATGTTTGCTTCAATTAGTCTTAAATCGGTGCATAAAATCCTTTGAACAAGGATAATACTTCACGTAACTTAATAATGAAGTAACGCACTTGACCAAATGATGCTGCAGCCATCGCTTCCTCGAGATATGATCAAGAATGTTTCGCAGGGAACCTAATTCTTCCTCTATGATTTTCATGGCCAAAGCTCGGGAAAGGGAGGATTTGATCATGGAGCTCACTTAAAGCCCTGCAATTACAACCAACATCGTTAAGTGAATACGCAAGAGAGATCACAAGGTTTCATTATTCATCAAGTGCAAAACTTGAAACAAAAGCAAGTAATTAATTAATTATAAGGTGTAATTAAAGACCAAAATGTTTAACAAACGAAACTACTAAAGTAAGAAAGAAAGATAGCTAGATTCGGAAAAATTAGTTCTAGGTATGGAGAGTTGCAACTCGCATACAACTTAGTTTGATTCCACTAACGATAAAGAGATTGAGTTGGTTTTATTTGACGAGAGTAAATATTGCAAAGACAAATAAATACAAATAACTTTGTGCTTATATGATTTCGCATTTCGTATGCATATTCAAAGTTACTCGATATTCATTGGCTATACTATGACTTTTAAATGGGAAATGGCGTGAAGTGAACTTCTTGAAAACCGTGAGCATCCACGCTCTTTGAAGCCTCGTCACTAGATTAAAAGTTCATACAGAGTTGTTTTGATTTGGGCTTACAAATAATTTAAGTCACTACAAATAGTAATCGATGTGTTTGTTTGATAGCAAGTCCGAGCATGAATCATCTATAGTTTGTCCGTTTTACATTCTACTCTGTCATTCTCGGTACCACTACTAAAAGACGAATAAACCAAATAAATCATAGAACCGGGAGAGTTCTTTAGACAACAGTTTACCATAATAACCCTTAAGAAAAGAATGAGACATGGATGCATAAGTTGAAGAGTATAACACATTGTGGGGGCATGGTTAGCGATAACTAAATGTGGAACACACACATACATCTTGGGGCATGGGGCATGGTTTGCATCTAATGAATTTTTTCCCGAGTTCTGGATGATAAAAGTATGGCATATTCGGAAAGGAGAACTAGTCCTTGAATCGAGTTAACAATCATCAATTTTACAACTTTTTACCGGATACAAATAACAAGATAAAGCCTTTGGATGGTTCTTAAATCTACATAAATGCTTTGTATATTTCACTAGGTGAAATGGTGTTTTGTTGAGACATGACAAAAATAGTGCAAGTTCAAGATCACCTCTTTCTACCAAAACCACTTCATATAATAGAAAGGTACCAAACAAGAAAGAATCAAATGCTAAAGAGTAGATATAGTATGGTATAGTTCTAAATTACCATAAATTCAATAGCATTTGAGACCTCAGAGTATAATCCACTCACCCACCAACCCTTTTCCAAGCTCATCAAGATAAAGACGTAAGAAATTTCTAGTTCTCTCATTTTGACCTGTAATAAATTTATGAGTCCATCTCATAATTTGGTGACTCGCCATTACCTACAAAAGTTAATTAACACATTTAAAAGATGTTATACATGCTTTCGCTTAAGATGACATAAAGTCCGATTAGTCCAATAAATATGAAACTTTAGGACCCAAAGTAATGGCTTGCAAGAAAAATACAAAAACTCATTCAGACATTACATCAAACACATTAACAAAAAATTAATACCTCTGTATAACCATCAGTAGCAACACCTAATCGTTTCGTCTTAAAATATAAATTCCCATCTTGCTTAAGTTGTTCTGCTTGAACTTTCACACCTTTCACCATTTACCTACAATTCATAATTCAAACTAAAAAATCCGAAAAAGGCTATCTATTAAAAATAAATGTTGTAAAAAAAGTGAACCAATGGAAGAAGAAGAACAACCCTTCAAACAAAAAATTTATAAGCAATATTTTAAATAGGCTATAAATAGATCGAAGAAACATTCAATTGA
This sequence comes from Chrysanthemum lavandulifolium, assembly GCA_022545495.1. Lineage (NCBI taxonomy): Eukaryota > Viridiplantae > Streptophyta > Magnoliopsida > Asterales > Asteraceae > Chrysanthemum > Chrysanthemum lavandulifolium. The sequence goes on from CM040242.1 coordinate 196,239,903, forward strand.
CTTAAAACCCTAGAAATAGAATTAAGTTAATGATACACACACTGACCTTCTTCAATACGAGGGTGAGGTTGTCTAATGTCTGATGATACAATGGAGACGGTCATGTGAGAACGGGTATCACAGAGATTGTGGAAGCGGTGGGAGTATTTTTATCAGAATAATGATAAGAGAACGGCTGACTTTTTTATGTAAGGGTTTTGTTCAATTGAAACTCAAAAGGGGGAAAATTGAAAAGTATCTCCCGCTAAGGAATCTCAAATTTTTGGAGAGAACATATTATGAAGATGATGTGAGATCCGAGAAAAGGATAAAGGATGGTGGTTGAGGGCATTTTGATTTTGGGGAAAAATTTAGGCGGGCTTGTGAAAAGTTGAGTGGGAAATTATATTTTGGGCAAAAATAAGTATGGACGTGTAAAATATTACATACAAATTTAACACACGAAATATCTTAATCTTTGTTTATATTAGGGGCGGAAATGAGCCAAGCCGCTCGTGAAAAGCTCGGGATCATATCGTAAAAAGCTTGAATGAGCCGAGCTTAAACGAGCGAGCTCGAGCCTAAGTTTGACTCATCTAACAATCGGGCTCGAGCTGAGTTTTACATACAAAATTTGATTGGACTTCCGAGCCTAAATGACACTATGATATTTTACATATTAAACGATATAAAATGTTATGCATTTGTATTATAGGTGAACTTATTAACAAGCTTATTAACGAGCTCAAAATAGATATATTACGAGCCAAGCTCGAGCCAAACTTTAATTTTTTATTTTTGAATCGCATAAACGAGCCGAGCTCGAGCCAACTAAAGTTCGTTCGAGCTAATTCTTATCGAGCTTTGAGGTCAAGCTTAAGCCTATCAAATGCACTCGAAATATTTAATGAGTTGAGCTCAACCTTATATAAGTTCGACTCTAGTTATTGTTGAATTTTCGAGCTTGTAAGTGATATATACTAAGTGTAAATACTTATTCATGAATGTATCGAGCTTTTCAAGCTGAAGTCGAATCGAATTCGATTCTTAGGTTATATTTGAATTTTAATTTGTGTAAGATAACACATTTTTACAAATAAATCGAGCTTTTTGAGTCAAGCTCAAGCCGAGTTCAAACTTTCTCGATCTCGGATAACATGATCGGAGGTCCACGGATACTTGCTTTTAGTGTATGTGACAAACGGTATACACCTACCAAGCCGGTGCAACCCATGCATGACCGCCTTTAATAACTTCAAATATAATTCATATAACCTCCGAACTATAACTATACACCTACCAAGCCGGTGCAACCCATGCACGACCGGTGATAATGGCTAATTCACATGGGTCATGGGTCATGTGCATTAGGTTATCACTAGTCACATTCATTAATGGGTATTTGACATCATATGGGTCATATGCATTGGGTTCTAGTTGCTTAGAGTGTCATGTTACGACACATCCATGACTACTGACAATGGGTAATGGGTCATGTGCATTGGGTTATAGTGGCTCTATTGTCATGTTATCGACCAATACATGACTGGTGATCGACAGTGGGTAATTAACATGGGTCATAGGTCATGTGCATTGGGTTTTGTAAACTAAGACAAATACTATACAACATTTTTATACGTTTTCATCCGTTTGTAACGTTTTTCGTCCCTTTTGACCGTTTTCAATTGATTTTGACCTATTTCGCTTGTTTTCGACCGATTTTGACAATTTTCGACGGACTTAGACCGTTTTAGACCGACTACGACCGTGTTCGACCGATTTCTACCTTTCTATGTACTCGAAATGCTTGTGATCAAACTTATCACTCTTATTCTTCAACTAAACTTCAATTTACCTTTGTCAATGCATTATGCAAGCATAAAACCCAAATTATATAGATAAACCATTCAATTAGACCAACCATCAAATGTTTGGTTCATGTTTTATGTCATTTAAAAGTGTCATGTAAGCAAATAACGACTTAAGTCGATTAATTTTATATTTTCACATATTTTGGATAGCTACGTAACATAAATATCGTGTTTTAAAAATCGATTATGTTGATATAATCTTTATAAGTTCGGTGAACCTATTAGGGCGATCATCGGCGAAAACCGGACCGGACCGAGAAAACCGGACAGATCGAGAACCGAATCCGGCAAAAACCTAGACCGAGACCGAGACCGAATGTGGTCGGTCCGGTCCGTCCAACAAGGTTAAATTTTGGTTTGTGGTCCGGACCGGACCGGACCGAGACCAATTGCCAAAATGGTAGACCGAGACCGGACCGAGGGTCATTCGGTCCGTCGGTTTTGTCGGTCGGTCGGGTCCATCCGCCCGCTTGCTCACCCCTAGAACCTATAATGTCAAGTTTTATAAGTTTAGCATCTCAATAAATAAATTAAAAGTCGGTTACCTTAAATGCAATTTTTTTTAAAAGTTAGTAACATATTTTTATATTAACATTTTTCTTTATAATTATCAAAATTACGGAATTGAGCGCTATCTAAAATTCCAAACTCCTTCTTTGGCGGTCATCGTTATAATCTAAAATAATTGCCGCACATCTTTTAGATATCCCCAAATTCTCTCAAATATTTGCGTCCAATCGGCATTACTAACCCCAAGTTGAGTTTTACTTGTTACTAGATTCACAAAGGTAAACCGGATTCTTTTACTTTTTCTAAAGGTATTTTACGTGATTTTTGGATTAGGGTTGGTATATGGTGTTACCGCTATAATTATGTTTTCCGGCGTGGTTTTGGAATTGATAGCATATAGTTCGTGATACACAATTCATTAAAGGAACACTAACGATGCGTGTCACAATGATTAATATATATCGGTGGTTACGGTTTCGAGAATTTGTTAAAAGTAATTTGGATCATGGTTCTATATCTTTTGATATATGTTAGTGTCAACATATTGAGATTAGGAAGCATGTTAATATTTATTGTCAACAAATAAGCAATGAAGTGTTTGGATGCGTGTCTTAGGATCCATATTTTAAGTGTCATATTAAGTTATATGATAATAGGACCCCAAATCATCGACCATCCTATTATATACCTTTTTAGGACATCGCCTAAGTAGCAAATATTTAAAAGGACCCTAAACGCTCATATGTCCTATTAAAGCAGCTTTTTAGGACTCCATTATCATACCGTCCCACACAAAGGGTCCTAAAAGCCACTTTTGTTGTAGTGTGTGTCCATTTTCTAAGGTGTTCATGTGGTTGTTATTGAGGAACCAAGTAGCGAGTTGATATCTCCGAAGAAGATGGTTCGATGATGACTCGGGAGCAAATATGTTTTCAAAGGGTTCATCTTCGGAGGAGCAAAGGGTTTTCATCATCGTAATGAAACAACATTTCCATTGTGTACACTCGATGATTGATGATTTGTTGATGAGACAGGTGATCACCGAGAAGCGCTTCTTGACTTAATGACATTGGCGAAGGGTTAACTTCATTGGCAGGGATACGGGCAGCCTCGTTGATGGAACCGACATATCATTAGCACTTGGCTCATAGTGTTCATCAAACATTGGATCAAATAATTTCTTCAAATCATCTTCGAAGGAGGTACATAAGGAGTTCTTTGGTGAGTGATTGGAAACAAGAGTAGAACCGATAGGACTACTTGATAAAGGTTGAAATGCGGGTCGAGCTGGATTGTACTAGAGCCATTTGACCGTCACTCATCGAACGTAACGTGAATTGTTTCCATGATATTTCGGGTTCTCTTGTTGTAGATTCGGTATCCTTTTACATTTGGTGCATAACCTACAAATACTCCAATGTCTCGCTTTAGCTTTTAGTTTTCCTAAATCTTGACCGTCATTAGTTGGGTAACATAAAGCACCAAACACACGAAGGTAGGATAGATCGGGTTTTCGTTTATGGATAAGTTCATATGGAGTTTTTCCATGAGAGGTGTGAATAAGGGAGCGATTTTGGGTGTAGCAGCGGTGGCAATGGCTTGACCCATATAAACATTGGAACCTTTGAATAAATTAGAATTGTTCTTGTAGCTTCCACAAGAGTTCGATTTAGTCTTTCAACTACACCGTTACGTTGAGGAGTTCGTGGAACACTTCTTTGATGACCGATTCCAACACTTTCATAAAAGCGAATTAAGTCTTTGTTAACAAACTACGTGCCATTGTCATTTGAACAATTCTAACAATATTGTTGAGTCGAACTCGAATCTGTTTGATAAGTTTGATGATGACATCCGGAGTTTCATCGTTTGCCCTCAAAAACTTTACCCAAGTAAATCGAGTAGTCATCAACAACTACTAGAATGTATTTATTCCCATTTATCGTTTGCACTCTCATTGGTCCGCATGATCCATATGAATGGTATGAAGAACTTCCATTCTGAGTTTGTGGGTTTTGGTTTGGGGGCATATTTTGTGCTTTTTCCCAATTTTCAAGTGAACAAAGATGATCCTTTTCATACTTTAACTGGGTAATCCTCTTACTAAGTCCTTTCGGAAAGATTGTTTATGGTACCAAAGTTCAAGTGATTGAGACGACGGTGCCATAGTCATGACTTAGTTTTGGAAGCCTTTGACGACAAGCGGATGGGTGAAGATTTCATCATATCTTCGATAGAGATGGTGTATAGGTTTGAACCACGAGTTCCTTTGAGAAGTTCCACCCCATCAAGTTCTCTAACAAAGCAAGTATGTTTTCTGAAGGCCACTTCTAAATCTAAGTCACATAATTGTCCGACAGAAAATAGATTATGTCCAAGACCTTCAACATAATATACCCGGAAATCACACTATCTCCAACCACGTAATCTCCATAACCCATAATAGCACCAAAATGATCATTTTGAATCTCACATTCCGATGAATTTACTCACGAAGTTCATGAGCCGTGACGGTCTCAAGTCATATGCTTGGAACAACTGAGTCCGGTACCACGAGCGATTTGAACGATCTGCAGTTGAACACAAAAAGAATGGATAAGCGGATAATTGGGATCCCCATGCAAGAATGGGTTCCATTTGGTTAGTAATATGATTGGAACACCCACATCAAGTAGAAGCAATATAATCATTAGAAATAGATGCGTGCTAGTGTCCAGATTTGACCTATTCAAAGTGTGTTCACTTCTTAAGAGAATAGTTCTACCAAGAGGCATCCATTTTCATCGGGCATTGACTTAGCCAATTTAGGGCACAACTCATTAATCTTACGGCAATGGGTATCCATTGATAACCTATATTACTAAATTTTCTTCTGTGGGTTTCCCTTTGTTTCTAACTTTTTTCGCCTTTGCCTTTTAGCCTTCTTAGTTTGATTTTTAACATTAACAGTTTTAACTGGGCATTTTACAGCATTAGACAAATCATTCATGTTAATACAAATAAGCTGTAAAAACGTTTATTTATATTTTACGATCTTCTAATATTTTGTCGATAACAAACGTAAAATCATTTTAACGAAACAAATAAAGTACGTAAATAGTTTGAGTTAATAGTTTTCTAACACACTTATGTTTTCACATAAAACACTAAAACAAGCTTAAGTGATTTTATGATTTAGATATATATGTACAACAACTAATGTTTACATATTGGGTTAGCACATACTTAAACTAAGTATACTAAAATGGGTAAAACATGTATATACTAAAATAGGTAAAACATGTAAATACTAAAATGGGTAAAACTAGCAAATGGTATTGACCCATAACCCATGGTTTTATATATACCACTTGACCATGTTCATTGTATCTAGAAAGAAAACCATGGATCAACCCATAACCCATGACCCATGACCCATAACCAAAAATACCCATGGGCAAAGAGGAGCGTTCCACGGATCCCTGGCTTTGTGCTAGCCGGATCCCAAGTGGAAGGGATCCGTGGGATCCGGGGAATAGTAGATAATTTTCTCTATAAATAGTGACCATTTCTTTCCTTTTAGCTCACCACTTCACATATACTCTCTCCAAGTTTTAGATCTCTCTAACCTCAGATCCAAGAGATCTATGTAGTTTGTCTTTTGTTTTTGTGTGATCTTCTAGGTTCCTCTTAAAGGCAAGATCACCACCTCTTGAAGTCGAGCAAGCTCAAGTCCATGAGTTGCCATGCTTCGTCATCATCAAGACAACTGAAGTTCTCTTGTTGATAGTTCTTTCCTCCTCTATAGATGTTGAAAGCATTAGTGAAGGATGCCGAAAGTGTCAAGACGAAAGCATTAGTGAAAGATGCGTATCATTCGTGTCAAGAGCATTAGTGAAGAATGCTATAAGTGTCAAGACGAAGGCATTAGTGAAGGGTTCCAAGCGTTGTGTCAGAGGCATTAGTGAAGGATGCCGAAGAATCGAATCAAGTAGCATTTGGGAAGAATGCCTAGGTCGTATAATCGATGAGGTACATCGTTATACATATAAGTATCTGTTTGTTTGTTTCCAAGGATGGTGATATCCTTGATGAAGGTGTAACAAGGAATTGATCTCCTTGATATTAGGTGTTGTGTTGTGAAGGGTAATAGTTCCTCCATAGTAATGGAACTAGGTGCTTAGCCTAGTACCTAATAAAGAGTAGGCGACGTTGTGATAGGATTAGTTCTCCTAAGGTGTGAAAGAACTCGGTGGTTAGCCTAGCACCGTATAATGGGTAGGCGACTTTGTGTTAGGTGTGGTTCGCCTTGGTGTGAAAGAACTCGGTATTTAGCTTTGTACCGTAAAAAGGTAAGCGACGTTGTGAAGGCTTCTCCGCCATAAGGAGTTGGTGTAGTGCTTACGAACTCTCGAGTAGGTGACTCGGGGAGTGGAGTAGGGCAAGGAAGGTGTCCTTGTAGCCGAACCACTATAAATAACTTGTGTCGTGGTGATGTGCTTCTTACTCTTTATATTTCATTACACGCTTATATATCTATCTATCAACGTCCAACATAAACAATCAAATACATTGACATAAGTCGATCTAAATATTTAAAAGGAAGTTTTAAATTGGTAAAAGTATTCAACCCCCCTTCTAGTTTTCCACAATTGGCATCAGAGCTTCGTTACCAAGTTTCTTAGAGTATGTTGTACTTTAAAAACTTGATACGATCCATGTATGTTTGAAAACTACAAAGAAGGATTACTTTTGTCATATCTTAAAAACCATTATATTGTCTATTGTTGGACAATGATAGAATGCTCTAACATTTTTTTTTCTTAAGCATTATCCATACTTGGAATTGGAGTTACCAAGAAGAGCATAAAGAATTTATCTAAATATTTCTTTTTGCAAAAAGAATGTTTAGTATTCTTACAACATAAATCTGGAGATTCCAAAAAGATCATGAAGAATTTTTTTTGGTATTATGCCAAACCAAGAAGCATAGAGGTATGTTTTCCTTTTCATTAGATAGGTTACATGAGGTCAATTTATTTTTCATAAGTTCTCTTTGTTTATTAGTTACTTACATCATTAGAAGTCTCTTTCGTCACTTCTCCGTCTTTTTCATCATCGGGAATAGTATTCCTTTTGATTCGTCAAACTAACGCCGTCATCACATATGAACCCTCGATATGTGATTCATCAAAAGCCGTCATCCAAAAACAATTTTCATCTAATACCTTGAACTATCTTTTAGCAAGCTAATTTATAAGCCTACTACAAAAATAATGCCAAACAACTCCTTTTATGTCACGATGGCGGATCCTCTAGTTGTACTAGCGGATCCCAAACATAAAGGATCCGGGGAACCGTGGAGCAGAACTCACTATATGCTTTCAAAATTCACCACCGATTGTTTTCCTCTATTCACACAACACAAAAATGACCAAGCTACATAATTCATCCTCATTGGCTTCCATACTTTCAAGTATTCCTCCTAGAACACCATTGTAAGTAATTACATTAACTTGTTCTAACTTTCATCATCCACATCCTAGGGTTTATGGTTTCTTAATATCTAATCAATTAACTCAATTAGGGTTTTTCAAATTAATCATGAAAAGGGGGATTTTAACAAAATCACTTTGTGTTCACCACATTATTAATACAAATCAAAACCATAAACCCATTCCACCTAATTTTCTTTTAATTGAAAATTTGTATTTTTAGGAACAACCATGCCCAAAGCCACTCAACAAGATCATCATGACACCGTCCATTACCTTACTCACTATTATCGTAAAAAGGGATTGACCAAAACCGACCATAAAATATTCAAAAGCCTTGTAAAATAACTTATCCACGAAGGTCGTGTAGTCAAGGAATGTTTCCTTGAAGATACCGACATTCGTCAAGTTTTCTCGACGATCAACTTTGATTGTCTCCTTGACATAGATGAGCAAATTTGTCCGGTCTTCATTTTTGAATTTTACAAAAGCTTTAGGATCATTAGAAACACCGACAATAGCATCTCAATCGCCTTCATCATCAACAAACAAAACTTTATTTTTCCCCTCAACACCTTTGCTCAAATTCTTCGCATTCCTTGTGAAGGAATTTGTATGTACTCTTAAGATTGGGCAATTAACGCTCAAAATCTTGCACTTTATCCTAAGCCTCTCTATAACACTCCTCTCGATGATCCCGAAACCATTAGAGATACTATCTTCAAAGTTAGGACCGACCAATCTCGTTCGACCGTAACAAAAGCTTATTCACCGTAATCCCTTTCAAATGGAACTTTTGAAATACATCCCATGTTTAGAAAATGGGAAGAAATCCTTAGGAAAATGTCATTAGCCTAGTTGGAAATAAAGATCATCCAAACGCATGTCTTGTGCAAATGATCTATTGTCTTACCCACCAAAGGCCATTTAATCTTGCCTATTACATGGTAAGGAGAATGGTGGGGTATTCAAAGCTTCAACATGGTACTTCCATATGGTATGATCCTAACATGACTTTGTAAGTATGTTGGTACACCGCAACCATCTCCTATTAACGATGATCATTACCTCCGATCACGTCATGGTACCTCTTACCAAACAACGCTCTAAAGCGGTTCATGGTTAATGGAGAGAAACACAAGTTCTCTCGGACTCCTCGGTGGAGAAGAAGAAGATGAAGATGAGGAAGACATCGACCCGTAGCCAACATTAAATTGGAAATCCTTGAATACCACAAACAACTTCCAACCATTCCAAACGAGACCGCGGAATTTAAGCAATTGAGGGGCATGATTCAAAACCTTGCTTACAACCTCACTAAGCCGTCAAAAAGGAAAAGAAAGGATTGACGAAAGAGACAATAGGATTGTGCTTATTTTCGTTTATTTTATGTTTGGATAATTACGTGTTAGTTCTTTTGGTTTATGGAAATTTGGATATTGTTACTTTATCATACTTTTATAAGTGGTGTTTTGTGATAACATGCTTGTTCCTATTGCTTTACTTATAGATTTATTAGTGTGCAAAATCTGCACATCTTTCCTGTGTAGATTCTGATCTGCAGATGCCGGATCTCAAGGATTAGCCTAGCCGAATCCCTTTCTTGAGGGAACCGTGGGATCCGTGACATCAGATCAATAATTCAACATTTCTTGCATCAAGATAACTTCCTAGATAACATCTCATTAGCTAAGCATATGTTTTTAGAATCCAACTAGAACCATTTCAAGGATGAGAAAGGCTTAGACTCACTAAAGGCTTACTTAAAATCTTAGTCAAAATGCCTCTTGATTAATCAACACATCAAAACTCACCATATTTCCGCTTCAACTACTCACAAACTATTTCTCATCTCTCAAAACACTTAAAGAGGACAAATTAAACATTTTTAGAAAATTGCTTCTAGTCCTTTCTATCTCAAAGTAAGATAAAGATTAGTTCTTCAATTCTTGTGATTTTTAAGAATTTTTCCTAATATCACCTCAAGCTTAAATCTGATCACTATGATCATTTATTATGACTTGACACCTATATATAACTCTTAGTGTTATCCTTGGACATCCATTGGTAGTCATCTTGTCCCATCCTCCTTCCATAAGAAGCAATCATTTGCTATAACACTTATTACCTTTGATCATTCAAGTACCCTTTCATCTTAAACACTTAGGAGAACTGAAACATTCAAACTGAGATAGGCTTTAGCTCCTAGAAACCTCATTTCAAACTTGTCATAACTGCTAAGAGCCGGATCCCTAGGATTAGCCTAGCCGGATCCCTTCAAGGAGGGAACCGTGGGATCCGGGTGACAGTTTGTGTCAAACATTGCTAAAACAATCATTTCAACTCATCTTCCTAACTCAAACACTCCATCTCATCTTAAATGAGTTCCTAGATCAGTGAAACTTTGAATCTCAACCTTGTGCATGTTAATCATCACATTTCCAAGAACATTAGTAGATTAAGTCTTTAATGCAATTGCCAAGTTCTTCCCTTCATAAGCCACATTGCTAAGAACACTTTAGTCATCAAACACTAAACACCATTACTTGATATTGTTAAAGATTTAAGATATCCAACAGCTAGAGACTTCAAAATTAAGTCAAAATCCATTAAGAATAAACCTTACAAAAGCATAATGATTTCACCTAAACCACGTCGATAGGCGGATCCACGGTCTTGAACCAGGCGGATCCTCACGAGAGGGATCCGTGGGATCCGTAGATGCAGAAAGCATAAATCAGCATCCATATTCGAATTCAAGTCACCTTTTGGTTCTCTAACCACTTTTAGCATTCATTAATTATCCTCCTAGAGCTGATCAAAACCCCAAGAGCATGCTTAGTGGCCAAGAATTTAATTTCCTAATTCAAATTATCCTTTATAAATCAAACAAACTTAGGATTAAGTCACCACTCTTAATCACATCTCAAAAATCAGCAACTAAAGAAGTTCTTACTAGCACCATCATCACCATGACTAAGGCTCCTAGTGCTAACTCATCCACTCAAAGACCACCCAAGAAACTTGCTAGAATCATACATGAAGTTTCCTCAACCGAATCATCTTCGGTTAAGTCCACCAATGCTAGGATTTCTCCCACACCAAGGAAACCAATCAAACTAATTCCCAAGAAGAGTGTTCTCACTAGGATTTCATCACCTAATTCTACTATACAAAACATACCCTCCACAACTCAACCAACATCATTAGTGCCTAGAGCCACTTTACAATCATTTGAAGATCCTCAACCCACTTCACTTGAACTTCCACTTCAAGAAACATGTTGAAAGATTGAAACATGAACTAGATAGATTTATACATGAACTACAAGCTCAAACTCAGAATGTTTAGGAAAACTCTTCTCATCATTTATCGTCATTAAGCTTTTAGTTGAATCTAAAGTTTGGGGTAACTCATTAGCATTAGTAGCACTTGTATGGCTAGTTCATTCTCTTAGTTTTTAGAGATTTGGTTGTGTATCTCTTGTTTTATTGAATGAATACTCATATGCTATGATTATTTTGTGTGTTGTGCTTGTTATATTGTACATATATCTCATCTCCTCAAACAACATTGCTTGACATTTCTTCACTGCTGAAGAAACTGTCATCAGATAGCCGGATCCGTCCCAGATACCTAGATGGATCCCTCCTGAAGGGAACCGTGGGATCCGTGGTACGTAAGCACAAAATTGTACTAACTTGAGTTTTCTTGCAGAAATTATGCACTATACTCTTGTTTTCTAACCTTTGTTTTGTAGCTATTCAAAATACACATGAAGATATTGACACCATAAAGCTAAGGGAGCTTTGTGTCAAACAACATTGCAAAATCATTTGCAACTTAATCCAATTTTGGATTATACTTCATGACACCCCATTGGAACATTGCAATATTCAAGGGGGAGCACGCTTTCGTCACTTAGACGAACCATTTGCAAACTTAATTGCTAACACAATTAGTTTATTTTAGGTTATGTCCTTGACGCCCTTTTAAAAGGGATGGACTCGTCAAGGGGGAGTCAAGACGAGTACCATTCCCGTCACTTGCTCTCTTTACATTTTTTTTATTTTTTTTCTTATAAATTGTGTTAGTTTCTTTTTAACACTTTTTGTTTCGACAAAAGGGGAGAAGAAAGTAAAAACTATAAATTCAAACTTTTACGAATTTTAGCTTTTCCTTAAAATAATTTTATGTTTTGTCATCAACAAAAAGGGAGATTGTTAATACAAATAAGCAGTAAAACGTTTGTTTATATTTTACGATCTTCTAATATTTTGTCGATAACAAACGTAAAATCATTTTAACGAAACAAATAATGTACGTAAATAGTTTGAGTTAATAGTTTTCTAACACACTTACGTTTTCACATAAAACACTAAAACAAGCTTAAGTGATTTTATGATTTAGATATATATGTACAACAACTAATGTTTACATATTGGGTTAGCACATACTTAAACTAAGTATACTAAAATGGGTAAAACATGTATATACTAAAATAGGTAAAAAATGTAAATACTAAAATGGGTAAAACTAGCAAATGGTATTGACGCATAACCCATGGTTTTATATATACCACTTGACCATGTTCATTGTATCTAGAAAGAAAACCATGGATCAACCCATGACCCATGACCCATGACCCATAACCAAAAATACCCATGGGCAAAGAGGAGCGTTCCACGGATCCCTGGCTTTGTGCTAGCCGGATCCCAAGTGGAAGGGATCCGGGGAACAGTAGAGAATTTTATCTATAAATAGTGAGCCATTTCTTTCCTTTTAGCTCACCACTTCACATATACTCTCTCCAAGTTTTAGATCTCTCTAACCTCAGATCCAAGAGATCTATGTAGTTTGTCTTTTGTTTTTGTGTGATCTTCTAGGTTCCTCTTAAAGGCAAGATCACCACCTCTTGAAGTCGAGCAAGCTCAAGTCCATGAGTTGCCATGCTTCGTCATCATCAAGACAACTGAAGTTCTCTTGTTGATAGTTCTTTCCTCCTCTATAGATGTTGAAAGCATTAGTGAAGGATGCCAAAAGTGTCAAGATGAAAGCATTAGTGAAAGATGCTTATCGTTCGTGTCAAGAGCATTAGTGAAGAATGCTATAAGTGTCAAGACGAAGGCATTAGTGAAGGGTGCCAAGCGTTGTGTCAAAGGCATTAGTGAAGGATGCCGAAGAATCGAATCAAGTAGCATTTGGGAAGAATGCCTAGGTCGTATAATCGATGAGGTACATCGTTATACATATAAGTATCTGTTTGTTTTATGGAAAACTAGAAGGGGGGGTTGAATAGTTTTACCAATTAAAACTTCCTTTTAAACTATTTAGATCGACTTATGTCAAACTATTTGGTTGTGTGGGTTGGATGTTGATAAACAAGCATATAAAGATATGTAATGAAAAGATAAGAGTAAGAAGCACAAAACCACAATGCGAGTATTTATAGTGGTTCGGCTACAAGGACACCTTCCTTGCCCTACTCCACTCCCCGAGTCACCTACTCGAGAGTTCGTAAACACTACACCAATCTCCTTATGGCGGAGAAGCCTTCGCAACGTCGCCTACCCTTTTTTCGGTGCTAGGCTAACTACCGGGTTCTTTCACTCCAAGGTGAACCATACCTACACAACGTCGCCTACCCTTTATAAGGTACTAGGCTAAGTACCTAGTTCTTTTACACCAAGGTGAACTAAACCTTCACAACGTCGCCTACCCTTTATTAGGTACTAGGCTAAGCACCTAGTTCCATTGCAATGGAGGAACTACTACCACACTACACCAACGACTAATCTCAAAGGAGATCTACTCCTTTACAACATCATCAAGGATATCAATATACTTAGATCTAATACTAGTCTATCTTGTACATCGAAACACACCATATCAAATGTACATCTAAGGCACCTTTCGTTAATGCCTTTGACTAGATCTACAAGACACCTTTCACTAATGTCTTGTGTCTTCACTTCGAAGCACCTTTCACTAATGCTTCTTTGTCTTGACTTCTAAGCACCTTTCACTAATGCTTCTTGTCTTGACTTCTAAGCACCTACCACAATTTCTTATCCTATAGACAATAGATAACCTTCACTAATATCTTCGTCTTGACACTTGAGACATCTTTCACTAATGTCTTTAACACTACACTTCTTTAAAGAAAGAAAGAGATCATCCACAAGAGGACTTTAGTAGCCTTGATGATGAGGAAGCATGGCAACTCATGGACTTGAGCTTGCTCGACTTCAAAGGTGGTGATCTTGCCTTTAAGAGGAACCTAAAAGATCACACAAAAACAAAACTACAAACATAGATCTCTTGGATCTAAGGTTAGTGAGATTTAACTCAGGGGAGAAAGTGTGTTAGAAAGGGGTGAGAAATAATGAAGAAATGGCTCACTATTTATAGAGGAAAAATCCTACTATTTCCCGGATCCCACGGATCCCTTCCACAAGGGATCCGTCTAGCGTTAAGCTAGGGATCCGTGGAACGCTCCTCTTTGCCCATGGGTATTTTGGTTATGGGTCATGGGTTGAACCATGGATCTTTGGCAAGATACAATGTATCTTTAAGTGCAATGCACTTAGTCACTTGGGTATGGGTTGATCCATGGGTTTATGGGTCATGCAATGGGTTATGGGTCAAGATCCATGGGTTATGGGATTTGGGTTGTACCCAACTACATTCAATGTATTTGCCCAATGGGTTGTGATACTTAAGTTTTTACCCATTTATAATACCCAATATACTACATACTAGTTATGTGTATATTTTACCCAAATATGTAAACACTAGTTGTTGTACATATGTATTACTAAATCATAAAATCACTTATACTTGTTTTAGTGTTTTATGTGAAAATGTAAATATGTTAGAAACTATTAGTTCAAACCATTTACGTATTTTATTTGTTTCGTTAACATGATTTTACGTTTGTTATCGACAAAACCTTAGAAGATCGTAAAATATAAATAAACGTTTTCATGGCTTATTTGTATTAACATGTTTGTTTCCAAGGATGGTGATATCCTTGATGAAGGTGTAACAAGGAATTGATCTCCTTGATATTAGCTGTTGTGTTATGAAGGGTAATAGTTCCTCCATAGTAATGCAACTAGGTGCTTAGCCTAGTACCTAATAAAGGGTAGGCGACGCTCCTAAGGTGTGAAAGAACTCGGTGGTTAGCCTAGCACCGTATAAAGGGTAAGCGACGTTGTGTTAGGTGTGGTTCGCCTTGGTGTGAAAGAACTCGGTATTTAGCTTTGTACGGAAAAAGGTTAAGCGACGTTGTGAAGGCTTCTCCGCCATAAGGAGTTGGTGTGGTGCTTACGAACTCTTGAGTAGGTGACTCGGGGAGTGGAGTAGGGCAAGGAAGGTGTCCTTGTAGCCGAACCACTATAAATAACTTGTGTCGTGATGATGTGCTTCTTACTCTTTATATTTCATTACACGCTTATATATCTATCTATCAACGTCCAACGTAAACAATCAAATACATTGACATAAGTTGATCTAAATATTTAAAAGGAAGTTTTAAATTGGTAAAACTATTCAACCCCCCTTCTAGTTTTCCACAATTCGCACCACATTCAAGATTAGTAACAAAACACAATCATCATTACATGTTTTGCCAAAAGTAGCAGAATTCGCATTAATTAAAGTACGCTTAGAGCTAACACTAGAATCAACACGATTCGTCTTATTCAAATTCTCCCTAAGGTGATCTTCTACTCTCTTACACTGAACATTCTTAGCATGCAAGGTCCTATTATTCTTTGTGTTTCCTTGAGGCTTTGACCCGCTTGCTTTGGTGTCACTTCTTACTCCTGTAGAGGGAATTGGAACATTAGTTGGTTTTGCTACTTTTTGCATTCCGAACTAGAAGTGCGTGGATCCGAACTACTTGAAGGCACATTAGTGTTCACTTTCTTAAAGCGGGCATAGAATGGTTTGTATTCTTGGTACTAGGCATAGAACAAGGCATCACTGACTTTACCTTTCGCACCTAAGGATTTAGGACATGTTGCTATTAAACATTCTAGCGACTCTTGAGATCGTTTGGCCTAAATGCAAGAAAACCTAATTTCTTTATCAAGAGGCTTATTTAAGAAATCCTCTTCCACGATCTCACGGAGACATTCTAGACTATCCTTAAGGTGGGCAAAATAGTTATGAAACACAAGTTCATTATTCCTAAGATGAGGAGGAATGTATTTAGCGATCGCAGATATTTTCGATCGAGGATGACTTTGATACAACATTCTCATTAAAGACAAGTGGCGGTTTCCTTTTCATGACTCCTTAGATTCTCAATTTCTTTTGTAAAAACGTTATTTTTCATTGTTTTTGTCACGAGTGACTTTCATTGAATCATATAACTCTTTAAAGTGTCGTTTGACTTTTTCATTTTCTTCTAGAAAACTCTCGTTTTCCTTTTGTAAAACATTAACCAAGTTTTGAAGATGAAAAGTTTGAGAATCACGAGAATCTAAAGGAGGAGGCATTTGGGAGCCGGTCACATTGTTCTTTTCACCCTTTAATTGTGAAATTTGGGCTTTCAACTTTCTCGATCGTGTTACAATGAGCTTGAATCTATTCGTCACGTTTGTTTATCCGAAAACGCATCAAACTCGGAACATCCGAGGATGTCTTGATATTTGAGGTTTTGACATTTTCTTTAAGATATTGATATTTTAGTTGCAAATCAAAATGTTCAACTTCTAGTTTAGAAAGATGTTTTACCAAATTATCGTGATCATCCTGATCAATTTTCTCATTTAGTTCCGAGTTTTTGTTTTCAAGCTCAATGACACGATCATGGGAAACTTTCAATGCAATAGATAATTCTACGAACTAGATGCATTGGTGTATTTGGAGGATACACAGTAGTTGCAGGCATTTTCCTAAGGGGAGTGTTTGTTTCAACAAGTACATTAAATTTTAGCTTATCCATATCTTTCTTCCAAAAGATCTGTTCTGGGGTTAATTGAGTTTGAGGCTTAAACATGTTCAAGGATATCCAATTTTCCTTAGTGTAATCATGGGGTTTGATCGTTATGTTATTCTCTTTACATGCAGGATCGTTAAGCTTCTTATTCATTTTCTCCCTAGATGCATCATCTAGTTTTCTATCTTCCTCAGTGCACTCAATGCAACTAGGTTTCTGTCTAGGTTTAAGAATCTCATTGCCATCATAGATTACATTTTGAGCGACTTTTGCTTTCTTACCATACTCGTGGTTGGATTCCTTTATAATGGGAGTACTATGCTTATCACGAGAACTCTATGCTTAGTGATCATGTGAGCGATCAATGGTATTCCTTGTACGCACAACTTATTTTCAAGCTTGTTTTCAAGGTTTTAGATTAGAAAAATCATTCAAAAGTTTTGATTCCTTAGCACTGAATTATTGCTTAAGCATTTTAACATTTTCTTGAAGTTCTTGTTTTTGCTTAGCGCTTTTAGAAAGCTTTTCATGTAAGGAGTTTAACTCTTGTTTTAATACTTCTTTCTAAAATTACTTTTTCTAATAATTATGCGCATTTGGTCATCCATTTCACGCTTCACGGGTGGTTAAATCAAACTTAGCATGTTGTTCATAAATAACAACTTGTTCTTTATAGGCATTCGATTCGGAGATAACAGAATCATCAGGGGCACATGCGGTGTATTCATCAAAACATAGTCATCATTGATTGCGAAGATGCATCACTTGGTACAGTCTCACTTTCACTTTGTTTCACATATTGATCATATGGGACAACATTGATATTACCCATATTTTCAATATCGACTCAAAAGTTTGATTGATTGTATTTTGTCATGAATCTTTGCTCATCAACATCATCATATAGTTTTAATACCTCGAGATGATTGCTTCTTTGGATGGACCAGCTTGCTGTTGTGGTGAGGGACCTTGGAGAGACCATTGGAGAAATGCTAGCCATGAAAATTGTATGCGTGCGGTGAGGTTCATCATCAACGTCAGTCGTATGCATCACGGTCGGTGACTTGAAAGGCATTCGATGATTATGACCTATCTCCCGAATTGGTTGCTCATCCACATCGCATCATATGTCTTGGCATTGCCCTCAACAAGAAACAACAACTCCTCTTCATCCAACACAGCTCCATTATCCTGAGCTTGCACAAGTAACATCTTGTCTTTGAAATACTCTGCATTTTCAGGGCTTTTTGGAGAAGTTCAGTTCCTTGCTATGTGTCCATCACCACCACAGTTGTAGCACTTAATTGGCATAGCTTGACCCTGATTTGGATTCCTTCCACGATTCTGATTTGCCACATATCCTCTACCTACTCCTCCTCTTCCCTGTTCATACTGTCTTCCTTGAGTGGTTGCACCATAACCTTTCCATCTTTGACAATAGCATGATTGTGTAGATTGGATTGCAGTCCTGATTTCATTGTTAGTGTGAAGACTGTTAGTATGTGGAGTGAAGGTTAAGTTTTGTTTAACCATAAGAGCCAGTTGATTGATAAAGTGTTCCATGACTGTGTTGGCATCAGGTTGCTTGAAACTTGGATATGGAATTACTTGAGAAGCTTTGGTAGTAATTCCATCATTGGTGTAAAAGGCTGTTGAATCATTTGACGAGCTAGTTTCTCCCTGCTTAGATTTAAACTGTTCAAGAATCCTTTTTTCAAACATAGCATGTCTCTCATTCTGAAGAAGGAAGGCACACAGTTGCTAATAGTTTGTATTCTTCAATCCTTTGGTTAGCTTCACAGAGGTGACAAACTTATGCCATTCGGGATTCATGTTGTTCACAAACTTTGAGTTCGGTGAATGTTTAGCATGTTTAGCATGGTCACTCATAGATACTTTCTTCGGTTTTTGATGTCATCATCTGATTGTGATTCTCTGTCTTCCTTGGTTAATTATCATTCACAAGCTTGTGGAATCTTGTAGATGTCTTTTGGAAGACCACGATGTAACACCCCAACCCGACAAGGGTAGAAGTGTCACGATGCGGTGTCATATCGAACATACAAGTAAAATTTTCAAGCGGAAGTCTTTAAATAATAATGTACCAAGTCATAATAACCAAAGATTTACAAGGGAAATTACAAAATACAAAAGTTAGAATAAAATGAAATCTCAAAACAAAAGCCCGCCAAAAAAAATCCAAATAATAAGGTAACTAGGGTTCCACTAAGATAATCCACCTCTCACCCAATCAAAGCCCATCTTCAAACCTAAAACACTGCAGAGGAAAAGGAATGCGGTGAGCTTAAAAGCCAGTGAGCGAGATATAACAAAGCTAAAGCTAAACAAAATCGAAATGCAAAATGAACAAAGGAGCGGGTAACAAAGTCGTAGCGAAATGAGAGTAATGAGTCAATGAGGATCCTGCAGAACACAATTATACAGATATCCAAAACGAACAGATAACAAGGAGAACGAAGCAAGGCAAGGTATCGATGACATATATACAAGCACATATAAACAGGCATACAAGTATTGAAACATAAGCAAGCATATCAGACGTCATATCCACACAACATATACAGCTTACAATCAATTCAGGAAATCATAAGCCATACAAGTAAAAGAGAAATCTAAAGACAAGCGGAAGCAATTAATAATAAGTGAGCATGGCAATTCACACAGGTCAAAACCCTTAGTTGAAAACATAATCAGTATCATAACGACAGTCAAAAACATGGCAGTCACACGTAACAAGTAGGAATACAATACGAAAACTATAATTAAATGAATTAGGGACATAGCAGGGCAATTAAACAAGTTAACAAGCCGACGTCATAAGTTGAACCATTTACCCAAGCAAACAATATCATAGACAAGAAATGTAAACATGGCGGGTCAATCAACAAGCGAGATAAGGATACAACGGATAGTCATAGTCCACGAGATTAAGCGAGCAGTAATACATAATAAGCGAGGCGAAACTAACGATTACACAAGTAGCATGGTCACAAGACAATTCAAAGGATCACAAAACAATGAAGATAGCATACCATCGGATGACAACAAGTAAATCTTATATCGCATACATACATATCATACATAATAAAAATGAGTCGTATAAACATGAATATCATAATCAATCCAATGACATATAATAACCCGATGCGTGAATGGAACCATAGTCGAAGTAACGGAATGAAAGCGTGACATATCAATGCAATGGAGTATCTATGTCTTGGTACGAGTAAATCATATAAGGGTATTGAGTAATGAACACGTGTCTGATTATGGTGCGTTGGGAATCTGAAGGTACAATATAGGTTTATCAAAAGTGTAAGGGTTATCGTAAATCTACCCGAGCCCGTAAACATATCATATCATATCATATCATAAGTAGCCATTGTATTCGGAGGGTGACCTCGGAATACCATACATAATAGGAGGAGACCTCGGTAACAAATGGAGTAGCTAGCTCCCGAGAATGTGAAGATGCGGATTGCACCGACATCATTCACCGAGACAAAGCTCCAATCGGATCAAATCCTCGAAACATATCAAATCTAGGATGCATCCATCGCCCCCAAAACATATAATGGCCAAATCATATACATATAGTGAGCTCATAATCATATCAAAATGGGGACGATTGTGCAACATCACTCGTGCACACCGAGTCATGCCATTGGTGCATCAATGACACGGTCAGTTACCTTCGACTAGGAAACATATTGGCTCGGGTATCAAAGCGAAGGGTCAAAGCATAATCATATCATATCATAAGGGTTCATATCATAGTTCATATCAAAGTTTCATATCAGATTTCCATAACATAAGTTCATAATCAGAGGTTCAAAATCAGATGGTTCAAAATCATAACAAACGAATATCATAGCGAACAGGATCATATCAAAGGATTATGTCGGAATCATATCAAAAGGATCATAGCATAAGGAAATTTTAGCAAAGGAATATCATAAGTGAAGTAAAGTCAAGGATCGAAAAGTTATGAGAAATCCCTACTGAAAAGGGATAGAATATCTGTACCTTTGCAAATGAAATGAGAGCAAATGGAAGGAACGCAAGATAAACAACGTCACGCCTTCTTCAACGAATCTACACGGATTACGGTTCGTAAAATACTTATTAGCTCATTTAACGTCATAATGGATTTTAAATACTCATTATGAATCACATTAATACTTTAATAGTTTAATTTGATTAAGCGCATTCTCGTTTTATTAATAGACCGAATTAAATATTTTTAGGGTAATAATCGTTAATTAGCCAAACTTACGCTGTGTTCTCGAGTCGGATCATTAAAGAAAAGAAAATGAAAGGGAAGTAAAGTGAAGATATTTACTTCCACATTGTGTTCTTGAGTTTTACTTAAGGAGGAAAAGGAAATGAAATGGAAGTAAAATTAGGCTTATTTGGGTGATTTTGGAAGGAAAGTGTTTCCTCCCAAAAATGGGCGGAAATGGAAGTAAAGTGTTTACTTCCACTTTACTTCCTTTTTCTTTAATGAAAAAACTCAAGAACACAGCGTTAGGGGTTACCAATGGTAAATGGTAAACTTAAAGGTTTTATTATGATAAATATTCTATTTGAGTGTTTTATTAGATCATGATTCAAAGTATGGGTTTACATGTTAAATATATCAAAGTGTAGGGTTACATGTGAAATTAAGCTTAACAAGGCTTATGGTATTAGTCAAAATTCTCATGCACTTGCTAAAAATCCAGATGTACGTTCACGTTAAAAAAATGAAATGGAAGAACATATTATTCATTACATCTCTATGTACATTATTTGTCTAACATCTAGCTTGCTCGCGGTCCAAAATATTTACTTTTACGACCAAGTACACATGTAGTACTACTAACCCCCGACTCATCTTCCCCGACACACGCTCAAAACACAAAACGATCCACTCCTAAACTCATGATCACCTCGAACATAACCCCTCACAAGACCATTCATGTACTCTTTTCCTTTTTATCTCTTTAACTTATACGCATATATACATATATTATCAAAACAGTAGCCAATCCCAAAAAAAGAAGCATGATACGGAATAAGTTGGCAGGTTTTAAACCATTTATACTTTCTCAAAGGACACACATATACTCACATACCAGCAGCCATACGAGACACAGAAAAATGCGACCACTCATTTTTAACAACCCACGACCAGATTCAGTTTCAAAACAGAAAATAAGGGTACATTAAATCGACAATATGAAGGTGTGATTCATGATTTCATGTAGTCATTATACTAGGTTTTCATGGCTTAGTTTTAAAACACTAGGTGACATGTTTTATAGTTCCGAAAGTATGCATATGATATCTAAAACTCACGACCAGAACCAGAAACACAAACAGAATATGTGGAGTGCATTAGTCGAAATTAATAAAGGTTTCCCTCATGATTTTATGTACATATAAAGCTAGTTTAATCTTTGAGTAACATGTTTGTTTGTACAAGGAGCATGCGCATGCTAGGGTGTTTACACACGACCAGATTCAGATTTAAAAAGAAGACGGAACGAGGGTCATAATAGTTACCTTGGTAGCGTGCAAGGAGAAGATAAACAAGACCAAAGCGAGAGGCACAAACGCCTTGTGCTCTAGTAACCACACGACAAAGAACATGTCACAATACCCACGACAACCAAGCTAAGCAATACTCAGAACGAACCCGTGATTCCAGTCCGAAAAGAGGCCATCGAATCCCTTTCTTGGAGCCCTTCACGTCGACTGAAACAATGGAGATGGAGGTTTTTATTTTTGCCGTGACTTTTGATGGAGTAACTAGGCATGTGGGGAACAAATTTTCAAGAGAAAGTGGGAATAAAGTGGGGAATAATGTCGGCCAAATTGATGGGATTATTAAATGTATAAGTTACAAAAGATGAGATTTAAATGAGATTAAATGTTGTGAGTGATTAGTGGAAAAATTATGATGAATCACCGAAAAAAGAAAGGATAGTGTAGCTAAATTTTGGGTACAAAGTCCATGAACCTTAATAACGTGTGATTTGTTATTAGACATAAGGTGTAAGTAATTTTATTAACAAGTTGATCATTCTGAGTTAGATTATAACGTATTTAATAGGCATATTTTACATATTTTACAAGCATAAATTTTGAGGGTAAAGTAGCGTTCTAGACTTTAGGGTTTTCAAGTATAATGTTCCAATCTCTTTTCTCTTATCATTTTCATCCTTATCATCCATAGATCATTGCTCATCAATTAAGTCTCTTGTAGTCTCAATCGATAAGGTCCTTCATCAATGGATTTGAGAATGTTGACCCCATTTTCCTTTCCAAGACAAGACAACCGATTCGTTGAGCCCAAGAGTCGTAGTGAACATCCTCAGTATCCGAACCACCGCTTGAACATCCTCGACAGCGATGGAGATAATTGTAGGTACGTTGGTAGACATGTTAACAGATTACACGGGATTTTATAACTCTATGATTAAACCAGGAAATAGATTCTTTCACAGGATTTTACTAAATCAAGAGAAAACCGTATTATTAAAAAAAATCAACCAAGTCGCTACGAATTCTTGAACCAAGTCGCTAATCACCAAGTCGCTAAGTAGTAACTCGCCAAGATCTCAAATTCCTGTGAACCAAGTTGCTAAGACCAAGTCGCTAAGAACCAAGTCGCTGGACACAAGTCGCTAATGAACCAAGTCGCTACACAGTCAAGTCGCTAAAGAGCAACTCGCTAAGGTCCAAGTCGCTAACACCAAGTCGCTAGACACAGTTAAGTTGCTAAAGAACAACTCGCTAACAATTTCTGAAGCAAGTCGCTAACCTCACCAAGTCGCTAGCCGTAGTGGAGAATCCACTAACTTGTACTATTTGTCAGCTTGTCCTAATAGACAAGTCGCTAGGCTCAAGTCGCTAACAACTAACACTGTAACTCGCTAACTTTTACTGAAGCAAGTCGCTATGATGAAAAATACTACGAGAACCAAGTCGCTAGCAAGAAAAACTTCAAAAACACACTTTTCAATCCAAACAAGCTCAACCACAGTGATTCAAGCTTACCAAATCAAAACCCAAGCACTTACAATGATTCTTAACACAAAAGTACACCCAAAATTCAAACTTTAACACAAGAAATGATCCAAATGATGCAAAAACCACTAAACTTTTTCAAACTCAAAAAACCATCTAAAACCACTAGAAATCCAAGTATATGTAAGAGAGATGATCAAACCATGGCTCTTGATACCATTTGTAACATATTAGATTTCACAAACACACTAAACCAAAGATCAAAGAGGCGTATACTATGGTTTTAGAGAAAGAAAGTTAGAGGTTGGGAACATTAGTGAGAGAAAGAAAAATCTTATTATGAGCTCCAACTCTCTACCTTGGGAGGTAGAGAGTATTTATAGTCTTACACAAATCGCCACCTATGGGCTGTGGATCAGGCATACAGTGGGTAAAGACCCGTCTGTCCTCCACGGTGTTACTTAACTAAATACTACTAAACATTAACTAATCTACGACTACGAGCTTTCTAACGATTACATATACTTGAGGTGACCGACTCTTTAATAACTGGATTTACTAAATCCTAACAAAAACGTACCCTATGGAAGTGCTCAAATCTCTTAATGAGGTAAATAATGAAATATCTTAGATCTTTCATTAACTGTTCCCTGGCAGCGGCGCCCAAAAGCTGATGTGCTATTTCATCCTGCTTTTAATATTTATAAAACTTAGATAACTTAGGATAGACACATACTAACGGGCAGAGTACCCGATCAGATGTAGTAAAGCCTTAGGTAAATCCGAGTATCGTCCCACTAGAGCTGTGACCTTGAAAGAACTAAGATGATTAGATAAAATATTGATAATAAATGGGTAGACAAGGTTGATAGATATGCTGTAATTCTAATTACACAGACACTAGAAATTTAGGTAAAAGAGATAGATAAATGAAGCTTAACAAAGACTACAAATATGAATTGATTCCCGATACCAAGATTCAATATAGTGGTTAATTATTACCAGACTCTTTTGGTCGATTCGTCATGGCCTATGGTTCTTAGATTCCTCACAAAGATGAGCAGGTCACCCGGGATCATTCGACAACCTAATAGCAGTCATTAAGCACCAAATCTACTAGATCTAGACGGTGGGAACCCGACCGTTAGGAGCTTAGATTCCCCCTAACCTCTTAAATATCTCCACTTGATAAGTGATCATTTGGTCAATTCCCACAAGAAGAGTGGTCGTACTATGGCCAATTCCTCTCATACTTCGCTATCTATCAGACTGGGGTCAGTTGGTCATATCTCCCAGCCCTTTTAGATACTACCAAGCTTATAATACTACCAAGGCTAGCGATCTATGAAAAGACTAGAAAATATCTATAAAGAATTATAGAGAATAACAATAACATAAATGCAAACTTTAATTAATGACATGAATTTATAATATAAGATCTAGAAAAATATAAAAAGAATCCAAACTCGAATACAAAGGAAATCGTAGACGAGGACTTCGTTATTCATGTTCCTAAACCTTGCTTCTTATTCTGTGTTTTGATCTCCCCAAACCCTAGAAGGTTTGGGAAAGGAGAGATATCTAATACTGATGAAACCATCGACTATTTATAGGTTTCAAAATAGTTACGGCGTAACCTTATCAGGTAGTTACGCCGCAACTTCCTTCAATTTTCAGTGCTTATCCATTGGCTACGGTGTAACTTTGTTTGGTGTTACGCCGTAGCTGCTATAATCCAGTGCAAATCTTTGTTACGGCGTAATCTTAGCTGAGGGCTACGCCGTAGTCTTTGTTATCAGTAGTTACGGCGTAACCTGAGCTGAGGGTTACGCTGTAGCCTTCGTGATCTTTAGTTGCGCCGTAACTTCATCACTTAGTTACGTCATAATTAAGAGACAGTTGAATCAATAGGTCTTAAAAACGTCCAATTGCAACTTCCTTACTTCGAATGCGTCCTGAAATGAAATAATAAGGAATAAGGATGTTTTCACTAATAATTTACTCAAAATGTGATGATAAAGGGGAAATTAACGCTTAGAAACTCAGGACTATTTGATGTTATCATTGTGCCACTTATGAGAGTGGTTAGCCATCTTTTAAATAGTCTCTAAAGCCCTTGTGGGAGTCATTCCAGGTATTGGTCCCTACGAATCGAGCATTTGTCTTGAGGAGATGTTTAAACCCTTGTAGAAGACATTCACCTTTTGCTGACTATTAAGGTCATGAGTAGGGCATTTGTACAGGAGTTCATTGTATCTTTTCCAGGTCTGGTACAACATTTCGTCGCCCTCATGCTTGAAATTATGGATTTCTTTGAGTTGCTTTTCTGTCCTTGATGGAGGACAGTATTTTTGAATGAAGTACTTTTTTAGGAGAGCCGATATTGACGGTCTCGACTGGTAACCTATCGACCCATGTTTTAGCAGCTCTAGTCAGTGAAATAGGGAACACATGTAAAATGACAACATTGTTAGAGACTCTTGGTATTTTAAATAAGCTGACAATTTATTCCACGTTATCCACGTGCTCGTAAGCATCATCGGTAATGCTTCCAGAGAAGGGATTCGCACGAAGCTCTCGCATAAATTGTGGTTTGATTTCAAACTGAGCATCGTCAGCGATGGCCGGCCTAACGATTCCAAGCCCTTGTTCATCCCTAGTCAATGCCAAATATTCCTCCAGAGTGAGGTCATCAATGTTCACAACTTCCATGGTACCTGAAACTTAAAAGAATCGTGAGAAAACAGAATGCAAAATAAAACAAAAATAAAAGACTTAATAAAAATCCTAATATAACTCCCCGGCAGCGGTGCCAAAAACTTGATGCAGGATTTCTGACCAGGTTTTAATATTTATAAAGTCTCGTTTACCTATTGTCCACCTTATGCACTCACGAGCAGTGTACCCGGTCGTGTGTAGTGTAGTAATTGGTAAAACCGAGGTCATCCCAAGAGCTATGTGAGCGGATTCAAATTAAGTCTAGGTGTCACTGGTTTTAATTCTTTCTAGGATTGAAATGATTAATTAACTAGAAAACAAGAAATAAATGCGAAAAGTAAAATAGTGGTTGTGATCAATAGAGGTAAAGTGTGCTAACCTAATTACTCATCCAATCATGTTATGTTCACGTCTTACTACTTCCAATTGATTGAAGTGGGGGTTTAAGTCGCTAGGACATCATTTGGTCAGTTCGTCCTAACCTATCAGCAAAGGCTTCCACCGGAGATCAAGCTACTACCCTTCAAAGTCCAGTTGTTTTTAGTCCCCTAAGCCAAGTCATTAACTAACTCTACATGCAAGATTCGTAACAATGAGTGCCCGGGCGCTAACATCTTAGACACTCATCCCTAACTTCTTAAGTTCATCCAAACGACAAGTGATCATTTGGTCAGTTTTCACTAGCGAGGAAGGGTCGTCAGTTGGTCAATTCTTACCCTCCCCAACTCAATCTAACTACTTAGGGTCAGTTGGTCAATTCTCCAGATACGCTTACACAGCGCGTTCGAGGTCAAAGGAACTTCCTTTTCGTCGAGCAAGTTTTTCAACACCCTAGGCAGTGAACCTAATCATTGTAGTGTAGTATTAGGGTAAGCCACGGGTATTGATATCATTCTCTAGGGGAATATGAATGCTAGTAAGAAGTTACTACGCTAAGGTTGGGGTTGAGGAAGATTATTTTTTATCATTTTTATATTTTTTAGGAAATGGAAAGGTACGAATCTCGGGGTTTGTATTTGGGGGTTGGTATTTCTATCGATTACTCTACTTATCTAATTATCTAATTAACTAAGCTAGGGGTAGTCTATGTCTATTGTTGTGTGCTCGTATGATGATTAAAAATGTATTTACTTAGGTTTTATTACTCCCTAGTTATCTCCTATTGATGGTTGAATTGTCACGTCCTTATTCTTAATGCGTTGTGTTTCTAAGGTCGTAGGGTATTGATGAGTGTGTAAATACTCATCATTTTGGGTCAATCGAACTGCAAAACGTTTAAAAATGCTCGAAATGCATCAAAATACTAAAAATATCTCAAAGTTGCATTTTATATGTTTCGGATGCAAAATGTTTAAAATCGGATGAAAAATGAGCAAAGTTTGCATAATTGGCGTTCAGTCCCCAAGTTTCTAAAATTGTCGAAATAGTCCCCGAGTCCTAATTTCAAAGAAAAATCACCAAAGGTCCTTTTAAATCATAACTTGTCAAAATTAGTCCTTTGGTAAAAATATCAAAAGTTTTGAGAAATTACAAAATTGGTCCTTCGAGTTTAAAATTTGGCAAAATTAGTCCTTGGAAAATTGGAAAATGTCAAGTTTGGTCCTTGCATTATTGAAACTTGTCACTTTTAGTCCTTGGAACAACTTTGCATAATTGGCAGGAGTGGTCCCTTGAAATTCAGAATTTACACAAAAGGTCCCTATGTATTATTAAGCCTTTATACCTTTTTGGACCTTGAACCCATTTGGACCTTGTCACTATCCAATTGACCCCCTGTCAATAACCTTTTTGGACCCTTGCTTATTAACTGCCCAGTCAACCCAAATAGTCAAACAAACCCACTTGGCGCCCTTTTTCTTCTTCCCAACTGCTTCCTGCAACATCCCTGCACACTCAACCTTCCTTATCCCCCCTCCTCACCTATCCACTCTCCATGTCCCCTCATCCTCAACTACATCCAAGATGCATTTATTGCTTCACCCTCCCCCTCACTCAACCTCAACTGCCAAATATCCACTTTCCCGCCAAATATGATCCTATAGCCAAAATCAACTTAAAGCCATCCAATGGCCATAAACAGAGGTGGGATTATCTCAGAGATGAGAGAGAAGACAAGCTTGGGTATAAAAAGGAAGGAAGAGAGAAGGAGAAGGGAGTTAGTTAGTTTTAAAATTTACTTTTATGTCGTTTCTTAATTAAATGTCTTAGTTTAGTTCAAAATATTGTAATTTCAGTTTCTTTGTATCACATTTTAGTTAAATCATCTTTGTAATGTGTTTTTGAACATCAATCCAAGTCTTTTATCTAAGTTCCAAAGTTCATGCTTACTGTTGCAATCTCAGTTTCAAATTTCTATGCCCAAGCTTTTATCAGCTAATTTTTAAGATCAAAACATGTTTACTTAAGCTTATTTTAGCTTTTGATAAGCTTTTAAATCAGTTTCAATCTTATTTGATTAATGGTCAACTAAAGTCAACTGAGAGGTGAGATTGGGTTAAACAGCATTGAAATGGAATGGGTTGATTCGGTGGTGATATTGGGTTGAAATTAGAATAGAATAGTGGTTGTGGATCTTGGTCTTGCTTTGCAACTCGGTTGAACCCTTGTGAGTGATTCATGTCATTTCGGCTTTGCATTTTACTTGTATGTGTATCGTGGTTACCACTAGTTTAGTCTGTTTACTTAATGTTAATTAGAGTAGTTAAACTTATTTTGATCAAGAGAACAAGTTGGATTAGTGGTTATCTCATTTTAAGTTCAAAACAGTTAAATAAAGGTGTGTTTGGATCTACTGTCTAATCTGTCTTTTAGGTGTAGTCAGTGGATAAGTTATGTTGGTTTAAGCTTATTATGCTCTATTTGACCCATTCTAGTCATAATTTTGAGTCTGCCTGCTCTCCAAGTCAAAATTCATTTGAATCCATCCTAAGTACTCCACTGTTAAGATTTTTATAAATCAAAAGTTAGTTTTGTGTTTAGAAATCATAAACATTGATTGCATTGTCTTTATTTCATCCATATACATCATACTCAGTCCTTGAATCAAGATCAAAGTTCCATTTGGTCAACTTTCCATATCTTTCAAAAAGTCAAAAAACTGAAAACTCAGTTTTTGCCAATCTAAGTTGATTTTTCTTGGCTTCATCTTTAAGCCAATTTCAATGAAACTTGATGTTTTAAAATCTCATGCTGGTCTATTTTCTTATGTCTATTTTTGTATAATTTTGTGAATTTTTTAAAAGCTTCAAAAAGGCTTGTGATTATGAGCTTATATGCCCCATGCAGGCATCGAACCTGCATGTGTTTTAAGGTGTTTTGCAAGGATTGCACAGAGCTCATTTGAGCTTGTCTAGGTCTGTAATTTGGTTTATAAGGTCTCACCCAGGTCTAGTGCAGGGTCCCACTTCCATTTTGTAGTTTCAGCTTATTGTATGTCTTGTGCTTAAGTCCAAAGTGAGCACCTGAAAATTGTTTTGGCTTATAATCTCAAATCAATCAAATCTGTTGAGCTTGTGATTTAGAGGTTTAAGATAGTTGTAATCTGTTGCATTTAGGTTCTTTTAGCTTATCCAAGTTCCTGTTTTGGTTTGGTGCTTATTGGTCTCCATTTGCTTATTCAAAGTGCTTATTTATAAGCACTTTACACATCGCCCATAATTCCACACATAAGCACCTGTTTTTCATTTTCTTAGATTCCTAATAATATTTTAGACTTTTCCTGAAATTTTCATATTTTCCAAGCTTGTTTGCTATTTTTCTTAATTTAAATTAGTTTTAAGCATTTTAAATAGCATTTAATACAAAAATTAAGAAAAGTTTCAAAAAATAATTTTTCAATTTTCTTAAGTTAAGATAAATATAAAAAGACAAAAAATATTTTTCTAGATTTTTCTTAGTTAAATTTGTATTTTTAGATAATTTAATTAGTTTTTAATAGTTTTTAATTCATAAAAAATAGAAAAATATTCATAAAAATACAAAAAATAGTTTTGAAAATTCTATTTTGTTATTTTAGATTTTCCTAAGTCATAATTTTATTTTTCTAGCTTTGTTTCATATTTTCTTGTATTTTAGGTTATTATTAAATAGTTAAAAATAGTTTTAATTAATAATAATTAGATAATTAGTTATAAAAATAATTTTCTTTTTCTATAAATTTTCTTTTATCATTAGGTTTGTAAAAATGTCATTTCATATTTTTAGGACTTTTATTTCTTAGATCTCACTTTTTATTTTTACGTTTACGTAATTTTTATTTAAACGTAAGTTTTAGTTTTAAACGTTCATCAATTTTAAAAATAGTGATAGCGTTTATTTAATATATTTTATCTTTTAATCTTCTTAATTTGTATTTAAGTCGCTTTAATTTATAAACTTTTCGTTAGTGTAATATTCGATCCAAAACCTTTCGATCACTATCCTTAGTGATCATTCTATCGTCGAATTAGTGTTTACACACCATTGAGTCTCCGTGGGACTTAACGACCGGGAATTCATTATATTCTCGATCTTCATTGCATTTGTGTTTTAAGCGGTTTAAACTTCTTACGGTTAGCCATTCAGTGGCTAGCTTGTGTGAGGTAGCTTGATCAGATTCAACCTGATCGGTATCGTTTATCCCTAACTCTTTGAAGCTACCAAAGGTTAATGACTACAAAATCTCTAGGATTCATAAACTTAACACTAAGGTATTCCTTGGATGTTTAGCCTACAATAACTCTAAGTGATTATAAACTAAGGTTCAACAAAGATTAATCAAGCATTAATAACACAACGAATGACCTATCACAATACTAGGTCAATCACAATTAAGATAAGAAACAACCAATCAATATTCAATAACTAGGTTTCATATTACCTAAGCAAACACACAAGTAAATTAGCCGGACATGGAGAACATGCAAGCATACACACAATCAATTGAAGACATAATTGAATTAATGAAGTAAAACACTTATCTTGATGTAAAATAGGGTATGGAACCCTAAAATACTATACAAGATGACCTTGGTTCGGTTTAGGTTTTACTCCACAAAACTACCTCTCTAAAGCGAAAAATTCGGATTCTATATATAGTGTTACAAGCTGCGACGGCTCACTCTTTAATTATGACGCGTTGGGTCGCCGTCATTAAGTTTTCATCTTGGCCACGTTATCATTGTGACGGTGTCACCTTATGTCCGTGGCGCCGTCGCCTTGGTCTCGACGCCATGCGGATCGGATCTAGGCCGTCCGAGTTGCGACGCCTACTCTTTTAAAACCCGATGCGTCACTTCTAAATAAGAAATTTGGCTACTAAGTCGTCACAAAACATGTTACGGCGTCACAATTAGAACCGCCGCCCCTTCGGTTCCAAAGCACTGAGTGTCTCGATACTTGACTTTGGCCATTTTCTTCGTATATTCGCGCCTTTTCGTCCGAATAAGTGTCATTCCAGCAAATTGCCTTTAAGAGACCTAAAAAGTGAAAAGGAACGAAATAAAGTAATAACGGATACAAAAGTGATCAATTAAGGGCTTAAATGACCCCTCAAAAGGTACCTTTAAAATCTTATCAAATATCCCTACACTTGGTATTTGCTTGTCCTCAAGCAAATTTGCTTTTAGCCAATTGATTTATAAATTAGGGGTCATGAAGCATTAGTTTAGAACGATTCACAACACATATAAGCCCCGCAAAAGTCGTAACAAGCACGGAAATTACATACTAGCACCTCACATGGGGTGTTTGGATACTCACATCTCTCGGGTGTATATGAAATATAACAAGTTGGAAATGGAAAATAAACACTCATTTAACAGGTCCTAGTACATAGATTACCATAGGCTTTTGACTAGATCAAACCTCCATCGCTTTGGCGTAAGCACCTAGGAAATACTATCCAAGAGGTCTTTTAAAGGGTTGTAACGTTAGGCTTACGGTAAGGAAACAAAGGGTTTGGTGGGATAGGCGATTTAGTGGTGGCAAGTCAAAAATCTTTATGTTACAAGCATGCGAAGAATGGTGTTGCTAAGCCAAGACTCGACACTCTAAACTCTAGATAACTGAAATAAACAAACATAAATTTAAAGATAGATGTAGGATGGTAGCCCGTATGTTTTCTTTTTTCATTTTCTTTTTCACACTCTATTTTTTTATTTTCCTCTTTTTTTCTATTTTTTCGATTTTTTTTCCCATACACTTTTACTCTACCATCCTCTATGATAACATCAAAATAGTAGGGATTTATAGGCTCATCCCTACACTTGAGTTTTTTTATTACTCTAACACTAATTTGACCCGAATTGAAAAGATCAAAACACTTGGAGTACATTATTACGCAAATAAAGGGAATTTGAATTTAACGTTCCATTCCCGTCATTTCATAAAATTTAACTTTTCCCATGAGTCCCAATCGTCCCAAAACTGTGTACAAAGGATATGACTCGACTTATCAAATTATGCAAGCAACTAGATAATTGAACTAAGGGTTTAGTATGATAACAATAATGCACTAAAAGTGAGTGCATACAAGGTAGGCAAAGGCGATTTGGGTGTACATTTGGGGGTGGATTGTAAACAATGCTCTTCATTGATATTTCGGAAAACCAAAACATCACGAGAACTGCGAAAAGGATAGGCTCTGAGGGGTTAACTAGGGGTATCGTGTACTAAAGATGAGTACAACGCAAGGGTGTGGGGGAATTACTCAACCGATGTGGAAGAAGTAATTATATTACCGGTATCAAACAAGGGTTATCCTAATGCCTTTTATCCTTTAGTTATTCCTAACTACACAAGTGTAATCTTACTAGCGATCTCGGAATGCATCACAAAACAAGTTCTAGAATCTATTATACTACCAGTTCACACTCTAAGCATCAAAGATGAATGCTTTAATTCCTACAAATCTAAGGGTGATCCTCACATTTTGGATGGAATTTAAGTGGTAAAGGGTTTTTGTGCTAGTCATATAACTTCCTATCCATGAGACGCTTTATTAAGACTAATGGCCCACTCCTATATGTCATGAAAAATTTTAAATTTGGTGCCAAAATTACCCTAACCGATATTTCTCATGGTTTATTACACAAATGAAATTGGACAAAGCAAATAGTTAAGGATAAGCATAGTTTCAAAGTTCCTATTTTATTTTCCCTCCCTACACTTAAACTGAACATTGTCCCCAATGTTCCCCGAAAGTATCAAAGTTATGATAATGGAAGGTAATTAAAAACGAAAGAAACTAGTACTCCCCTGATTAGCTTGGTAGGATCCGTGCGAAGTGGTGGTTAAATCTTTCTTCAAGAAGAATGTTTGCGTGAAAATCTCCTTCTCATCTTATGTATCTTCTTCTTGATAAATTAAACCTGCACACTTGAAGAAAACAAACGAAACCTTTGCGTAAAATCGGCGGTAACAATATATATATATGACTCTACTAAACTAGGATATAATGCTTGTGGAATGGATGTTTACAGATTTTCTGGAAAATTAAGACCTGGAAAATTCCAAAAATTTATAAGTAGCTTAGAAAACGAGAAAAAGTAATAAGTCGTTGCTCCTCCTGACGCCGTCGGTTGCGATCTGAGGCCGTCGGGTTATCCCGACAGAATCGGTCTGCGATTTTACGGAAAAATTCTTAAAAATTTTATCTTTAAAATCTAGAAAAATTTCCCGCAAAACATCCATTATGACTCGATACAAGCATTTGATTCGAACAAACACACATGTATATCTTTTAAATAATTGTAATTCTCATGTTTACGTTTCTTTTGAAAACGTGTGTAATCCTCCCTACACTTATCCCTTATGTAAAATACCTTTATATGTAATTAAGACGAGGTTAAAGACAAAATAAAGCATTTTTACAAATTTAAACATGAGAACATACAATAATGAAAAGATATATGACACACAAATAAAAATGAAAAACAAATACACATGGGTTGCCTCCCAAGAAGCGCTTATTTTTGTTCGAGTCACGAGCTTGACACTACCCTTATTTAACGGATAAAGGGGAAGTTTTTCCTACACTTAAGCTTAAGTGCGGGTGATAGTAGCGATACACACCCTTAGGGTGGAAATTTGCTACGTGAGGAGAGGGTGATGGGTGATTTATATGCTCAAAGGAATGTGATCCATTCATTATAACCTTACCTAATTTTATTGGTGTAGCGGGTGAATCAAATCTCTCTCTTAAAAATGGATCATCTTCTATCAACTTCAAAAGATTCATAGTTAAGGATCCATCTTGACCTAATAAACCTAGTTTAAACCCATAATGTTTCTTGTTATCAACCATGAATGGGAAATATAAGTGTGTAAGGTCATGGGTTACTCCTATATTAGCTTCCACTCTACATGGCCTAGAGTCTACCACCTTTATCAAGCAACTACCCGGACTATTTATTTTGATGGGTGGATTGGGGCCTAATTCAATTCCAAGATTCACATCTAAAGACGGAAAATTGGGTAAGGTTTTTTGTTGAGGCTCGGTTCATCAAAATTAGGAACTTCCTAGGACTAAGAGAGAGGTCATGACAACAAGCATCTAAACCTACATTCTCTAGTGGCGTTTGGTCCAAAGGTTCTATATCAATCGGGTTCCTATAGTCTCTTCTACTTCTTAGGGTAAGTTATAGGCGATGTGTGTTCCTCAGTGATGGTAGGGCTTGTGGGATTGGAGTTTTCACCACATTCTCCATTATATCTAGATCTCCTAAATGTTCATCATGTGTTTTAGTATGATCTAACCCAAATACACTCCTAAGTATCTCAAATCCTTCTTTAGCCATTTCAAATTCTTGGTCCGATTCTTAAGAATCATTCTCAAAATTTGATCACTATGTTCTATTTGCCTAAAGGTTCCTCACGCGTGTCATATGTTTTGGTGAAATCTATCCCACGCATGCAACTAGGTAGTTCAACTATAACCATGTCACAATCTTGTTCGGGTTTAGGTTCCATGTTCTTAAAACCAAGTCTTTTTATCATAATGCCTAAGGTTGGATAAATCCTCCTTATCCATTTCCTCAAGTTGTGACAAGCGATGGTTTATGCTTAGGAGGCTTTTCTCAAAAATTTCGGAGGTCTCACTAAAAGGAGTTGATTCTAACAATGATCGTTGAATAGAAGCCACACAAGCACAAAATTTATCAAATCCATCCAACCTTACACCCGTATCCTTTTGGATATCTCTAAGATCACTCACAAATTTATTAGAACAATAAAAAGCAATCCAATCTGCGAAATTCAATTGTTCCTCATTTGTTAATGATTCAAATGCAACTTGACTTGCCATAGCGACAAATGAAAAGGGATTTAAGAACACAAACACAAAGAAGGGGGATAGACTACAAGGAAGCTAAAAATGGGAAAAAAGCTTACTTGATAGGAATCAAGCAAGGAAACCTAAACGAGGTGGAAATCTAACTAGCTATTCTATTCCCCGGCATCGGCACCAAAAAGTTGATACGCTTACACAGCGCGTTCAGGGTCAAAGGAACTTCCTTTTCGTCGAGAAAGTTTTTCAACACCCTAGGCAGTGAACCTAATCGTTGTAGTGTAGTATTAGGGTAAGCCATGGGTATTGATATTGTTCTCTAGAGGAATAGGAATGCTAGTGAGAAGTTACTACGCTAAGGTTGGGGTTGAGGAAGATTATTTTTTATCTTTTTTATATTTTTTAGGAAATGGAAAGGTACGAATCTCGGGGTTTGGATTTGAGGGTTGGTATTTCTACCGATTAATCTACTTATCTAATTATCTAATTAACTAAGCTAGGGGTAGTCTATGTCTATTGTTGTGTGCTCGTATGATGATTAAAATGTATTTACTTAGGTTTTATTACTCCCTAGTTATCTCCTATTGATGGTTGAATTGTCACGTCCTTATTCTTAACGTGTTGTGTTTCTAAGGTCGTAGGGTATGCATTTATCCCTAACTCTTTGAAGATACCAAAGGTTAATGACTACAAAATCTCTAGGATTCATAACTTTAACACTAAGGTATTCTTTGGATGTTTAGCCTACAATAACTCTAGGTGATTATAAACTAAGGTATGGAACATGCAAGCATACACACAATCAATTGAAGACATAATTGAATTAATGAAGTAAAACACTTATCTTGATGTAAAATAGGGTATGGAACCCTAAAATACTGTACAAGATAGCCTTGGTTCGGTTTAGGTTTTTACTCCACAAAACTACCTCTCTAAAACTGAAAAATTCGGATTCTATATATACTGTTACAAACTACGACGGCGTCACTCTTTAATTGTGACGTCGTCGGGTCGCCGTCATTAAGTTTTCGTCTTGGCCATGTTATCATTGTGATGGCGTCACCTTATGCCCGTGACGCCGTCGCCTTCGGATCTCGACGCCGTGCGGATCAAATCTAGGCCGTCGAGGTGCGACGCCTACTCTTTTGAAACCTAATGCCGTCACTTGTAAATAAGCAATTTGGCTACTAAGTCGTCACAAAACATGTTCGACGGCGTCACAATTAGAACCCGACGTCCCCTTCGGCCCAAAGACTGAGTGTCTCGATTCTTGACTTTGGCCATTTTCTTCGTATATTCGCGCCTTTTCGTCCGAATAAATCTCATTCCAGCAATTTTCCTTCAAGAGACCTAAAAAGTGAAAAGGAATGAAATTAAGTAGTAACGGATACAAAAGTTATCATATAAGGGCTTAAATGACCTCTAAAAAAGGTACCTTTTAAATCCTTATCATCTCCTAAGCAACTAGATACAACCGCCATTCAAAACTACCGAAGCTAGGGCAACTACCAACAAACTATGCATGCATACACTAGAAACAATTATACGGAAGCATGTAAACGTAAACAAAACAATTAAGGAATCATAACTAGACTAGCACCA
Organism: Chrysanthemum lavandulifolium; assembly: GCA_022545495.1. Lineage (NCBI taxonomy): Eukaryota > Viridiplantae > Streptophyta > Magnoliopsida > Asterales > Asteraceae > Chrysanthemum > Chrysanthemum lavandulifolium. The sequence continues at coordinate 196,277,307 of CM040242.1, forward strand.
AAGGTGCTTAGCCGATCATATTAAAAGAAACCAAAGATTCAATGTTTGACATAATGAAAAACATGAATCGAAAGTAAAAGATAAAGTAATCTCTAATGCTTATCATTAGGGAGTGATTTCTCCCTTGGTGATGGCTCCGTAGGCTCTGTAAGATCTGCCTTTAGATCCCTCTTAACGTTCCCTGCTTTTTGGTGTGAAGTGAATGATGTAAAATGCAGAAATTAAGGCTGGTATTTATAGGCCCGATCTAGTTACGGTGTAACTTGAGTTGAGAGTTACGCCGTAACTTCAATAATTCCTCAATTATGCTCTCGATAAAATTGGTTACAGTAACTCTTGGGAAGGGTTACGCCGTATCTTCAATACAGGTTACATTTTATATGGTTACGCCGTAATCATTGGAAGGAGTTACGCGTATCTGATGGCGGCGTGAAACATTTCTTGACCTAGTTGGTTACAGCATAATCTTTAGTTGGGAGTTATGCCGTATTTGATGTTGAGTTGGTCTTCTGAGTCAACGCGCTAGCTATGGCGTAATATAAGAGATAGACTTAAAACACATTTCGAGGAATAAGTAACCAATAGAGTGGTTCTGGTATACCTTTCAAAGTATTAAGGAACACTTTATTTTGGTAAGGTATGGGTAGAATTGTAGTTTATTTTATGGTGAAATGGTAAGGTGGTAATTTGGTTTGTAGAATGATTCATGAAGTATTTTGATTATAATGGTTTGAGGGATAGTCGGAAATAGTTTGTATGGCAACTCTTTTGTTTGTAGGAGAGTGACAAGATAGGCACGGTTATTCTTAAAAGGTGGGTGGAGTTTTTAGGTATCAAATTTTCAATGGTAAAATTTTCAAGTTTTGTGGGATTATGGGTCAGTTACTGTGTCTTTCTAGATTTTGCCAAAGGTTTATTGTATTTTCTCATAGGTGCTATTGAAAGGTTGCTCCTAGAATGGTTTAATTTGTCCATGGGGTGTAAGGTGTGGGGTAGGAGTGACTATAACATAACCCAGTTGTGATATGGAATTATAAAGTTTATGATTAAGAAGTAGTATGACGCCAGTTAGTGGCTTATGATTAAGAAATATTGTGATGCCAGTGAGTGGCTTATGATAAGGTGATGCCAGTGAGTGTTTTATGACTAAGAAATGCCAGTGAGTGACTTGTGATTAAGGAATGTCAGTGAGTGACTTGTGATTATAGAATGTCAGTGAGTGACTTGTGATTAGGGAATGCCAGTGAGTGGCTTGTGATTAGGGTATGCCAGTGAGTGGCTTGTGTTTAGGAAATGCCAGTGAGTGACTTGTGTTTAGGGAATGCCAGTGAGTGGCTTATGATTAAGGAATGCCGGTGAGTGGTTTATGATTTAGGATTAGTGTGATGCCAATGTGTGGCTTTAGTGTAACCATCAGTGTGTGGTTTATTGAAATGTTACATGTTTATCAAAATATTATCATTTTCTCACTTGACATAAGGCTATTATAACTATCCTAAATCTCGCAAAATTCACCTCTCGAGTCGGACATAGGTGATCGAGCTATGTCCCATCGTCCCTGGTTGAATATAGGTGATCGTCTATATTCACCCGAGGTTCAATGAATTTTGAAATACTTAGCTTAGTTACTGTTAGTAATATGTCACAATACTTTTAAAGGTTGTCTTGAAGGATTAGAACAATTATTCTCTTTATGTGAGGGAAAGGTGTAGTGATGTGATACGTAAGTATATGTATAGGAAAATAATTATAACCTATAATGAAACTAGGTGAGCAGTGATAAACATGTATCTTATCAAGTATGATCTCAACAGGATCATAAGTGAGGCATCGGCTCGGCGTGACGTGCACGTCTCGGTCATAGGGTTAAGTTTTTGTAAAAGTGGTTATAGTCTAGGTTTTAAAAATCACTCAGTTCTCTATAACATAGGCTCTGATACCAATCTTTAACACCCCCAAAAATGACTTAGCGGAAGCATACAAGTATTGGGGTGCTACTAAATTGGTATCACAACATAAGCATAGAACAATTGGTTTTTCATAAATAAACTTTTATTCATTCTTAAAAAACAATGTTTACATTATTGTTTAGTGCGGAAAATGACCCATTATAAATAGGTAGTCCCAATACATAAATCAGAGTCATCTATAACCATGCCATGCCTTCGCCTTGCGCCTCCAAAGATAAGCTATCATCTCAAAACCTGAAGATACATGCTAAAAGGGGTCAGCTTACGCAGGTGAGTTCATAGGTTTATTTAAAAAGGGATTTAAGTACACTGTTTCAAATTTGGTTCTTGATGATCATTACGTCTTGCATAATGTCATAAAGTTTATGACTTCAATTCATAAAAGGATTTCATAAAAGAGATTTCATTAGTGGACCATAAGTAGGGTATATGTACATTACAACGAATATAATGTCATATATTGAATCTATTACGCTAGTACTAAGTTCATGCAACCGAAGCTACGACAGTTTATTTATGCACAAGGAAGTCATACAAATAAGGAGCCCATGGCGAGTGTTTATCCTAATACACTCGGTCCCGACATGCTATATGTTTCGCCTAGACCCAAGTGGGGTCAACCGAACAGAGGAGTCACCCTCAATAGATCTATTTATAACATTCGCGCTTCCCAGCAGGAATTGATGGTTCATGAAAAGGGCAATTTGGGATCTAAAGTCTTAGGCTAAACTGCGTAATATTCTAGGTCAAAGGTTTTGGTGTGGTCCTTAAAGCATCTAGGTATGATGTATCTTAAAACATATCAATCAAAGGGCATAGTTAGCATAGAATGCAGAATTTTATTAATTAAATCATTTAAGTAAAAATGAGCATGTATCTTCCCCCAAAACAATTATAAAACAAGTAAAACTAGGGGCTATGAAACTCACCTTGGCAATGTGCAATATGAAGTCTAAGGGAATTAAATCAAGGAGTGATAGTGCACGGCTCCGACACGTAACCTAATTAATACGGCAATTTAGTCTTTATGTTTAAGACTCGATAAAGTTTAACTAACTTTATAGATTTTTAAATGTTTTTGTTGTTGTTGTTGTTGTTGTTTATGTGGCATTGTTTATCTTAAAACAATTTACAAAGACTTGGGTGGATCTCGGCTTAGGAAGGATGACATGGAAGGAATCTCAAGGAAAGAATTCCGACTTTGGTTCAATGATGACCAAATGATAATACTTAGAAAGGTGCACGCAAAAAAAAGTATCAAGGATGAACAAGACTTCGGTTTGATGATAACCGAATGACGATGTACGAAAATAATTACATGTGATTTTAGACATCAATGGATTATGTAATCATTATTTCAAATGTATACTTAACGTACATACATGTACAAATATCTCTATGTATCACATTTAGTAGTTAACATAAGAGTATTCAATAATTTAAGTAATAGCCCTTACTTAATACCTTTGTATTTAGATAATTTGATGGTGCGAGTTATCAATAAATTTCCTCATTGCTGGTTATTATATAAAAATATAATAAGTTATATTGGTTATTATAAAATATAATACCAGTTAATTATATTTTGACGAAAGTTGGATATGACCCGTGCATACAAATAAACCGATAAGTTCATATATACATATCTTGGCAAAATAGGGTATGACTCGACTAGATGTCAAAATCTTATATAGAATGGTAAATTGTTTTATTTTGTTCAAATAAGTTTTATAATCGAAAGAGGTTTGATTTAATCTAAATAATTAGTTCACGAAATGCAATTTAGCGATTTCAAAGGTCATGTTACAATTTATATAATCATTAGTTTGATTTAAACCTATAGTTCAAAAGGTGTAAAAAAAAGATATCAAGTTCCACCAATATATCTCAAAAAGTTGTATATATCCCCGACTAATAATTATATCACAATATAAGTTTTCAAGTAATTTATTTTGTTTATAATTCGTAAGATATTTTATTGAACAATAGGTATGACCCATGTGTAACCCTTCTAATTAATTGTATAGTTGATATCAATTGAGTTTTTATATCCGGTTTTTATCAAGTGAATATGTATATTCATGTGTTTATGTCTAGTATAGTTTACAAGTCGAGTTATAATTTCGTGTTCAATTGGCAACTTATGTCATTTTAATGTCGACGTGAGTAGTATGTCGATTTATTTAGGTTTGTGATGGAAGTAGAAAACAAGACGAACGAAACGGACATTTAATTTAGAAGACCGGAGATGATATGAATTATAAGCCCGAGTGGGCTCTCCTACGCCAAATGGACCCTTATGACAGATGGGCTTCGGCCCAATGTGCTTCACACACCTCTAAGAAGGTTATTGAGTTTGGGCTTATGCTTGCCATTATCCAAACGCACCCTTCATAAAAGAATGGGTTTGTAGCCCAACTGTTATTTAGTGGACAAGCAACATAATATCAGTATTGACAAGCTAATGTTATAGTACAGATATATTTTGACATGGGGAAATTACTAACCTAAACGCAAAGTTAAGAACTGAACTCGAGACTCATCCGAAGCAACAAAAATATGCACACCCATGAGAACTTCCCAACCCATAACATCAACCATTTACTTGAATAATGTTCTTAACAGTCGGGTCGGGTACTACCCAACTTGAGTTTAGGGTCTCGACACAGTCATGCTCATGAGTTTAGTATTTGACAAGACAAGGGGACAAACAGCCAACACTCCAGTTGTAAACGAGCCGCTATAATGAACCGAATATCAAATAAAATATTTAAGCTAGGATGTAAGTTGAAATCAATGATAATGGGTTAAGTGAGCTTGGGCATATATCGAAAACACAATAAGCAGGTAAGCCGATTAAGTAAGCTGAAAAGCTTAAATATAACCCGAAACTAGTTAAGCCTAACACCCCTATAGTCGAGTAGGCTCGGGATCTAAGTCACGACCAAAAGAAGCTACCAGTGAACTAATGGTCACTATAAGCCGGAACCGAATGGGTTAAAGTTGGAGACTAAGACAAGCCAAGACTACCTTAGTCTAAGGACTGTCTAACACTACAAAAATAAACCAAAAGCTAATGACTCGAGTGAGACGGAAGACTTAAGCCGAGGATACCAGTTAGCCAAATACACAAAGTTTTTAAGTTCTATATCCTGTTCCTTTTACCACTGGTTCGCAACAACAACAAAAATATTAACAAAGAGCAAAAATATTTTCTTTTAATTCTATTTCTTTTCATATCATTCGAATGAAAAATTTATTACAAAACTAAATCGGTTCGACATCAAGATTATTAAACCAACGAAGGATATTAATTCTTACAATGAATGGTTGATGAAGAGGAAGATCATACGCGCACCAAACGGACTAGAATCTCTTAAATTTGATACAATTGAAACTTGAATTACACCTCCAACGCTTCAATTTACAAAACCCCTCTATTAATTTATAAAAGCCCTAACTTTTCAAACCCTAATTTTGTTGTGATTGAGTGTGAGATATATGAAGAAAACTTGAAAATAATTAATCCTATCTATAGATGAACAAGGAGAAAGCTTGCAATTCTTCTTTCTTGGTTCAGCGAATGGAAGAGTCCTTTCTTAGCAAACATCTTTGTCCATAGCCGTCTTTACCATCACATGGCCGCCTAGTGAGGAGTAGAGTCAAGAAAGGAAGGCTGCAGTGATGCTTTTGGTGTTGACTATCCAAAAAGAAGGAGAAGCTCCATGTTTGTGTTTGTGTTCTGTATTGGTGTCGAACAAAAAAAAGAGAATATAGGGAACAGTAGGCTAGGCGTGGGAGAGAGAGTGATGCCACTTTTAACTCTTTTGTTTTATTATTAAACGCAGTATAGATTGTACCCCGTGTTTTGTCGAATCTTTGAGTAAACATACATTCCCGGTACCCGAAAATTATAGAAATTATATATTTGGAAACGATTTCTTAAACATAATAATATGACATTTTTATTATGTTGAAATTTGATTATAACTGTTTGCCGTTATTTAATTGGTGTCGGTACGCGTGCGGTGCCGTGACTTTCTAAATGTACGAGATAACCTCTCGTTTATGGATCTAAATATTGACAACTGTCAGAAAATAGCCGATTTGAATTTTTTGACGTGATAAATATTATTATAATAAATCCGAAATTTTACGGGTTGTTATAGCATACCATCATAAATCTCTAAGAAAATCTCCAAATCCGTGTCTCATTAGCTCCAATGCTCGTAATTTACCTGAAAGTGAAATATAAAGGAAAACAAGCGTAAATCCATATAAATGATATAAAATACGAGCATTATTGGGGGAAATTGACACTTAATATTCAGGATTATTTGATGTTATCATGTATCTTGTAAGAACTCGTAAATTTCCATGCCGATTTTCGTGGCTATTTTTTTTTTCTTCTTTCATTTGAACTTTGAACACAACAAGTCACGGGATATTTTTCACCTCGACCTTGATAATAAAAATTATATAAAATAAATATATAATAAACTTTTATATTTTTATCGGACCTCGAACTCATTGGACTTTTCACCACTGAACCCAAATCGTTAATCTGCCTTATGACCGGATCAAGCCCAACTCATATTTTTTTGCTTGCTCATTAGGCCTCGTAGCTCACTAGCCCAACACCCTATTTATTTATTTTGGGCCCTAGCAACCTATTTGGTTACACCACAAGCCCAAGTATACACATATAAGAGTTGGTAACTTGTAAAAATATATATATATATATATATATATATATATATATATATATATATATATATATATATATATATATATATATATATATTTCATGTTTCCTTTTTGCTTTTTGTACGTCAAAACTTGACCACAACATGAGAAGCATGCAAAACAAACTAACGAAACTAAGTAATGTCTCCTTGTTGTGACTAACCAACGAGACCAAGCACACTTTCTTTTATTGAAATGGTTTACGTGTGTGTATGCAAAAGGAGACAAAACTCTTGCTTAGACTACCCTAAACTAATATAAAATTTACCTAAGCTAAACAAAACACCTTTGACTAAGCCATGACTTTATAAACCAATGGACACTATGTCTCAGTGACTTGACTAGACAAATGCACGCCTCAACACTCAAACGAAAACCATACAAGATAGACCAAATACATTTCATCACATGACTAATAAGCCTAGAGTTAGGAAGACTATGAGTAAAATATTAAGAAGGCCATACTCTTTCCATTATATAAACTAATCTAATCACTTAGCAAAGTCTCACCATTCACTAGCTCACTTAAGCTCCCACAAAACGCATTCTTACACATACAAACTCGTCCACTGTAGAGTTTTGCTTCGAGAAAGATAAGAAGGGAAAACGGAAAGCATTGGGTCTCTTAAGGGAAGATTAGTTGCGCATACAAGGAAATTAGAAAAGCTTTGGGGTTTACATAGGCGAATAACTTTTATAAGGAGAACACGGGGTTAGAAGCTCGAAAACACCTTCACATTGTTCTTCACGAGTATTGTAAGTCATTTAAACTATTTCAACATTTACTTGTTTCGTATCACTTGAAACCATGACACATTAGCTATATAAGACTCATGCTAAGGTTAATATGGAATGTAAGCTATGGCTCCTTGGGAAGAAAGGGAAACAACAACTTAAAGAAACCATGCATGTACCACGATACTCAATCAGTAGCATGTATACAAAAATAATTACACAGAAGCCTGACCATATATAGCATGTTACGTAGGATTAGAGCACATAGTAGCACTAGCTCAGTTGGTTGGAGCGTGGGGGTTTAGGCATGAGGTCCTAAGTTCGAATCCTTTGTGGCACACTTTTTCCATTTTTTAACTATCACTCTTTGGCAAAACATACCCCTCTACTTCAAGAAAAATTATAACTAAAGAAAGTGTTAAAGTATAACCAAGTTTAAGTTTTAAAAGTGTTTTGCAAAAACAGATTTTTACGAGGGACTAAAAGTGTCAAATCTAGAAACTTTAAGCAAGAGATAATTATGGGTACAAAGTGTCATTTTCTAAAAGTTTAAGGACTAAACTCGTACTATTTATAACTCGAGGGTGAAAAGTGTAAATTTGGAAAAATGTTTAGAAAACTTATAAACTTATAACGACTGTATAAAAACGAGTATTTTGACAACCTAGTGTTCATATATGAAAATTACTAAGTCGACAACTAATTAAACATATATATAGTTATAAGTATATAAATATAAGAAAACACTACTCAATACCGACACAACTTAAAGTAAATAAACAAAACTCTCGGTAACATCGTCATATTTATAAACCTACACTAATAACGCTCTATTGAATTTTATATTCAATGCTCTATCTTTTCGGTCGTAAACCAAACATCTATCATTATTCTGAGTCATGCCATCTCGTTCTTAGGTTCCGGGTAGGAGCCGCTGTTGTATCACACTCGATCTCTTTGTGCTTTATTCACCGAACTGCTAAGGTGAGTTTATAGCCCCACTTTTACTTTATTTACTTGCTTTATAAAACTATGGGGTGAGAAACATGCAAAACTCTTTTCGGACTGAACCGAAAACACTATTACGTGAAACAACCTTGAATCCCAACTATACTACCGTTAGTTCCCTTTGGGAGGCGCGATTGTTATGAATAGATCTATTGGGATGACACCCCGCTCGAGTTTGACCGGATAGGCAAAGCGTCGGGCGTATATCATATCGTATTGATTGAGTGTCTTGAAATACACTTGCTGGGCTTTTATTTATCATGCTTCTAGATGCATGCACACCGTCGTAGTTTCGGTCGCATGAACTTGGTACTAGCGTAATAGCCTTTTGCATATAGTGTCATTCACGGAGATGCTATATGTGCAACTGTGGTCCAACTTGAAAACTTTGACTTAAACCTATGAACTCACCAACCTTTGTGTTGACATTTTAGCATGTTTTTCTCGGGTTTACTTATTGGCGTGGGCAATGGCAAAGGCATTCATTGAAGACGGCATCCAAGTGTTTCAAACATTTTAATACAACTTTTAATGGGACAACATATATTTTATGGGCTTTACTTCGCACTTTGAAACAATGTTGTAAAACTATTTCTTAAATTAATCTATATTTTGAAAATGGAATAGAATTTCCATTCTTTATTACCTTGTGTTGTGTATATTGATTTAGTAGCACCCATGACCCGACGCTTCATTGTGAAATTTTGGGGTGTTACTGATTAGTATTCGAGCCAAGGTTATAGAGAATTAGGTATTTTCAAAACCTAAACTATAACCAAATTTTCCTAAAACACTTCAACACCGCCATACACAGCGCCAATGTACGCCATGCCTTGCCTCTTGTTACACGATGTAGTCGTGCTATGTGTTACTATTGTATTTTAGGTTCAGTATAAACTCTTATTTAAATTAGATTAATTATTTCTCAAAGTCATTAAGTTTCTTAATTAACTCACATTTAAACTTTAAAGGTTTGTTCTTGTTTGATTGGGTCAAGTTTAAATGAGAATAATGTTGATGTAACAAACTTAATGAGATTAAGGAATAATTAATTTAAGGATAGTGTAGAGTAGACTACGAATGCTTATACTTGTTACCTCTCTATGTTAAACTACATAACATGCCCACTATTACAATATCGCACTATGCTATGCTTCCGTAACTCCCTCTACGTTATTTCTGTATGTAACGTACAACTCATTACTGTATCGACCTCTACGTTATTTCTGTATGTAACGTACAACTTGTCATTGCTTCTACGTTATTTCTGTATGTAACGTACAACTCGTCATTGTATCGACCTCTACGTTATTCCTTTATGTAACGTACAACTCATCACTGCTTCTACGTTATTTCTTTATGTAACATACAACTACTTGGTTCTCGCACACGTATTTAAACCACCTCTGTCACTGGTCACGATCTCTTATGGCACTCTTATGTTCTATCCTTCGTAACCTCATACGACTCTGTTCTTTCTGTTTTGAACTCAACTATCGTACTCTTTTATGAAACCGCGTTATATTCCGCTTAACAAATCCTTTATCTTTTGTTTAACTATCGCCTCATGACGTTAAATCTTTCTTGAACGACTAGCCTCTTTTCCCACGTCATATTTTAATAATTTTTACTCACATCTCGTCACCGTATCGACCTCAACGATTCTTGCATCGTAAACCACGAGGACATGGTTTCTTTTAAGGGGTAGGTACTGTAAGAACTCGTAAATTTCCATGCCGATTTTCGTGGCTATTTTTTTTCTTCTTTCATTTGAACTTTGAACACGACAAGTCACGGATATTTTCACCTCGACCTTGATAATAAAATTATATAAAATAAATATATAATAAACTTTATATTTTTATCGGCCTCGGAACTCATTGGACTTTTCACCACTCGAACCCAAATCGTTAACGGCCTTATGACCGGATCAAGCCCAACTCATATTTTTTTTGCTTGCTCATTAGGCCTCGTAGCTTACTAGCCCACACCCTATTTATTTATTTTGGGCCCTAGCAGACTAATTGGTTACACCACAAGCCCAAGTATGCACTTATAAGAGTTGGCAACTTGTAAAATATATATATATATATATATATATATATATATATATATATATATATATATATATATATATATATATATATATATATATATATATATATATATATGTTTCATGTTTCCTTTTGCTTTTATCGTCAAAACTTGACCACAACATGAGAAGCATGCAAAACAAACTAACGAAACTAAGCAATGTCTCCTTTGTGACTAACCAACGAGACCAAGCACACTTTCTTTTATTCGAAATGGTTTACGTGTGTGTATGCAAAAGGAGACAAAACTCTTGCTTAGACTACCCTAAACTAATATAAAATTTACCTAAGCTAAACAAAACACCTTTGACTAAGCCATGACTTTATAAACCAATGGACACTATGTCTCAAGTGACTTGACTAGACAAATGCACGCCTCAACACTCAGCCGAAAACCATACAAGATAGACCAAATACATTTCATCACATGACTAATAAGCCTAGAGTTAGGAAGACTATGAGTAAAATATTAAGAAGGCCATACTCTTTTCCCTTATATAAACTAATCTAATCACTTAGCAAAGTCTCACCATTCACTAGCTCACTTAAGCTCCCACAAAAATGTACCCTTACACATACAAACTCGTCCACTGTAGAGTTTTGCTTCGAGAAAGATAAGAAGGGAAAACGGAAAGCATTGGGTCTCTTAAGGGAAGATTAGTTGCGCATACAAGGAAATTAGAAAAGCTTTGGGGTTTACATAGGCGAATAACTTTTATAAGGAGAACACGGGGTTAGAAGCTCGAAAACACCTTCACATTGTTCTTCACGAGTATTGTAACTCATTTAAACTATTTCAACATTTACTTGTTTCGTATCACTTGAAACCATGACACATTAGCTATATAAGACTCATGCTAAGGTTAATATGGAATGTAAGCTATGGCTCCTTGGGAAGAAAGGGAAACAACAACTTAAAGAAACCATGCATGTACCACGATACTCAATCAAGAGTATGTATACAAAAATAATTACGAAGCGACCATATATAGCATGTTACGAGGATTAGAGCACATAGTAGCACTAGCTCAGTTGGTTGGAGCGTGGGGTTTAGGCATGAGGTCCTAAGTTCGAATCCTTTGTGGCACACTTTTCCATTTTTAACTATCACTCTTTGGCAAAACATACCCCTACTTCAAGAAAAATTATAACTAAAGAAAGTGTTAAAGTATAACCAAGTTTAAGTTTTATAAGTGTTTTGCAAAAGCAGTTTTCTACGAGGACTAAAAGTGTCAAATCTAGAAACTTTAAGCAAGAGATAATTATGGGTACAAAGTGTCATTTTCTAAAAGTTTAAGGACTAAACTCGTACTATTTATAACTCGAGGGTGAAAAGTGTAAATTTGGAAAATGTTTAGAAAACTTATAAACTTATAACGATTGTATAAAAGCAGTATTTTGACAACCTAGTGTTCATATATGAAAATTACTAAGTCGACAACTAATTAAACATATATATAGTTATAAGTATATAAATATAAGAAAACACTACTCAATCCGACACAACTTAAAGTAAATAAACAAAACTCTCGGTAACATCGTCATATTTATAAACCTACACTAATAACGCTCTATTGAATTTTATATTCAATGCTCTATCTTTCGATTAAGTAAACCAAACATCTATCATTATTACGAGTCATGCCATCTCGTTCTTAGGTTCGGGTAGGAGCCATTGTTGTATCACACTCGATCTCTTTGTGCTTTATTCACCAAACTGCTAAGGTGAGTTTATAGCCCCACTTTTACTTTATTTACTTGCTTTATAAAACTATGGGGTGAGAAACATGCAAAACTCTTTTCGGACCGAAGCGAAAACACTATTACGTGAAACAACCTTGAATCCCAACTATGCTACCGTTAGTTCCCTTTGGGAGGCGCGATTGTTATGAATAGATCTATTGGGGATGACACCCCGTTCGAGTTTGACCGGATAGGCAAGCGTCGGGCGATATATCATATCGTATTGATTGAGTGTCTTGGAAATACACTTCTGGGCTTTTATTTATCATGCTTCTAGATGCATGCACACCGTCGTAGTTTCGGTCGCATGAACTTGGTACTAGCGTAATAGCCTTTTGCATATAGTGTCATTCACGGAGATGCTATATGTGCAAGCTGTGGTCCAACTTGAAAACTTTGACTTAAACCTATGAACTCACCAACCTTTGTGTTGACATTTTAGCATGTTTTTCTCGGGTTTACTTATTGGCGGGCAATGGCAAAGGCATTCATTGAAGGCGGCATCCAAGTGTTTCCAAACATTTTAATACAACTTTTAATGGGACAACATATATTTTATGGGCTTTACTTCCGCACTTTGAAACAATGTTGTAAAACTATTTCTTAAATTAATCTATATTTTGAAAATGGAATAGAATTTCCATTCTTTATTACCTTGTGTTGTGTATATTGATTTAGTAGCACCCCATGACCCGAACGCTTCCGCTGTGAAATTTTGGGGGTGTTACATATCTGCTCCAAATCATCATGAATAACCTGAGATCCATTTGGCTGATTGGCTAGAAATGCATTGACAGTGGCATTACTCAGGCTACCAGAAGTATCCTGTAAGCCAGCAGTACCAAAATTAGTACCAGCAGTACTAACTTCAAGAATATCATTGGTGCTGCACTGCTTGGTTGAGCCACAAATGCTAGATTTGGTGACTCTGAGTTTGCAATTGAAGTGGATTTCTTAACTTGATGCTCAACAATTTTAAAATTGTTTTATAGATCAACAAGTTTCATCTTATCAAAGTCTGGTTTGTTGGTCCAAACCACCACATGTGTATTCCACTCACTTGGTAGGCTTCTCATGAACCTAGAGTTCACATCTTCAACGAGAGATCCACACTCGAATGGCCAATTTACTAACAATCTTTTGAAGCCTATTGTATATGGAATCAAGAGATTCGCATTGGTTGCACATAAGTTTTCAAAGCTGTTGTTTTAGCGAGTCTTGTGAGTCTTTACGGTGGCTTCATTCCCACCAAAACCAATTTCAATAGCTTCAAACGACTTCTTTGCATCCGATGCTTGGAGTAGGTCAATAATAGTTCATCGAGGAGAGACATTAGCAACAAGCTTCTTGCCTTTAGATCATTCTTTCTTCTTATCTTTTCATCCTTGGATGTTGGCGTTGGAATGGTTGGAGGTTCTCCTTCTTTGCCTGGAATAGGCACTACAACGAAGGAGTTTTCATTCTCAATGATCTCCCAGAGATTGTAGTCCAGCATTGAAAATACTGCTCAATCTTTATCCTCCACACATCGTATTCTCCCTGCTTTACCTTGGGGATCTTTGCAGCAACATGAGTTTGGTTGTTTTCAGTTTCCATTGCTTCTTTGTTGGAATGAACTTCTTCTAATTCAGAGTTTCATATACACAAGCTCTGATACCACTTGTGAGTCCCAAACCTTGATCTACTTAGCTTATATAAGTATATTGCCTTGTAAGATTCCAAAACAATTGTGAATGAAACAAAGCTTAATGCTAATCAAGTATGCGGAATCTACTTGATAACACTTAGAAAAATAATCAATAGAATAGTGAATATGCAATGGACAAAATAATAATCAAAACACTTCAATATTATTAAATAATAATCCGGATACTTTGGCTAGTATTAGGGTATACAACCTTGAAGTTTTCACACGACTGTTCTAATCGATTAGGTATAGGTGTCATTTACAATATAACCTAGGACCTCCTTTTATAGGACAAGGAGTCCTTTAGAAGAAAACTATCACTATAAAATCATATAATATATACAATATCTATTCTGAAAATATAAAACTTGTGCATATCATCCAAGCAGTACAAACTATATGTACTATAAGTACTAAGTAAGTTAGTACTGCTAGTGTAATCTTCACTAGTTCAGTTTGCATACTTGGTAGTATCAAGCACAGTTAGTACTGCTATGTTTAATTCCCAACATGGATTAAGTGAGTTAACGCACGTTAGTGGGGCGAGTTGGATGGAGGGATAAACGATGCATAACGTTTGCCACTTAAGGATGGACAGTGCATTTGTTTGGTCAAAGGACGAACAGTTGCGGTCAACACAAACCACAAGGACGAACGGTGTAATTTACTCTTTCAAAAATTAAGACAAAAAACATTTCTTTAATAGGAAGGTTTTCAAACTAACACATACATATGAATAGGAGTTACATTACATTATGGATTTTAATTTCTTCAATTGTAGCATCCTCTAATATTTATAAACCTCATTAATTGTAATAGCATATTTAATCAATGCGATTTAATAGCCCAACTAAAAAGAAAAAAGAAATTGCAATGTGGTTTAATATAAAAAAGCATTTATACTATAACTACCATTTTAATGCATATTTCATATATAAAAAGCCTACAAACTAACGCACGTTCATCTCAGCTTCTAAACACACACATGCTATTATCATCATCACCGGCTAAACAACTGCCGCCACCAGATCTTCGAGCATGGTGGTTTGAATAGTTTTCGGGTTTTATCTTTATTGTGGTTTTATTGATGTTCTAACAACAGATCTTCGGACATGGTGGTTTCGGCTAAAGTTCCATTCCGACTATTAAAACTCATCGTCCCGGCTGTTAACAATCGCCGACAAAGAGGTGGTGATGATTGAAAAGTTATTTTAATCTAAATCATTTATCATTTGTACAGTTTTTGTGAAAGAAAACGTGTAACCCAATAACATTTATTCGCCGCAAAATATAGTCACATGGTACTCGTCGCCGTTTTGCGCGGATACTCTACTATTACTCTAAGAAGATGAACAATAACGTCTAACAATCTTAAACTCCCGACCAATAAAAAAGAGGATGCTTTAAATGTGATTAAAAAAATGCACCAACGTAACTAGACATAAAGTTTTCATAATTTTGTAAATATTAAAAGAGGCACTAAAAGTATCGTAATTTTAACATTTTCACCTATAACTTAGCACGAAAACACATTTATTTAAGTAATTCAAGTTATAGGACACCCGTGTCTCGAATTAACACAATAAAATACAATTAAATATATGAATGCCGAATAACCCGGCTGTTAGTTTTGGAACAAGACATTATGGCTTGAGGCGAGATGTAGGATTGGTGCTATAGGGCATCAGCCAACCCTATAACTCAGCATATCGAGAGCTCTTAACATGGTCCTCAACTTTTGAATAAAAAATAGATAACATACATCATCATTCGAATATTGATTTCATATATTAGGGTATGAATGGCAAAACTAGCTGTAAGCTTGACGTTGTAACGTGTAAACTATAAGCTGTAAACTATAAAGTAGTTAACATTAGCTATAAGCTGTATAACTTTCAATAAAAATGTTTAGTAAACTAGCTGTTAACTGTAACTATAAGAGTAAAAGGACATAAAAAGACATATATATAATTGTAAACATATGTAAAACATAAATAAAAGAGTTAATTACATAAATCGTCCTTGTGGTTTGGTGAAAATTACGGATCTTGTCCCCGAGGTTATTTTTAAGCGGGTCACGTCCCGTGGTTTCTCAAAGTTACGGATCTTGTCCAAATTTTGACCTTTCGTTAAAAGGACGTAACTTGACTTGATGGACTAACGGAGAGTTAACCTTATAATTTGGGTTTTCCTCTCAAAATACAAACCACATGGACGATATATGTAATTTTCTTTAAAAAATAAATAAATAAAAAAAATAAATAAATAAAAATCCTAATTTTTTATGAAAATATTTTAATTTTATTAAAAATAAATAAATAAATAAATAAAACTTAAAAAAAAAAATTGTTAAAAAATTTTACAAAATTAAAAAAAAAATCATTTTACTATAACACTTAAAAAATTGTTTATTTAAAAATTAATTTTATTAAACTTTTTATAATAATTAAAAAACTTTAAAAATTAATTTCATTAAAAAAATATTATAAAATAAAAAAAAAATCATTTTACTATAATATTTAACAAAATCTGTTCATTTAAAAAGATTTATTAAATTTTTTTTAGAATAAATTAAAAAAATTAGAAAAAATATTTTTTTAATTTTATTATAAAAACGGATGAAAGCGCCATTTTATACGTTTTCGTCCGTCTTTATAAAAAGGAAAAAAAATCGTATAAAACCGGATGAAAACGCATTAAAAGCATAAAGCGTTTTCGTCGTTTTGATAAAACGTCTGGCATCAAAAGCGTCGAAAACACATTAAAACGGACATTTATACACCTTAAAAAAGACATTTATACGCATTAGAACGGACATTTATACGGACATTTTTTTTCTTTTAAATAAAAACGTACATTTATACGTATAAAAATGGCGCTTTCATCCGTTTTTTTTAATAAAATTAAAAAAAGATTTTTTTCTAATTTTTTAATTTATTCTAAAAAAATTAATAATTTTTTTGAATAAACATTTTTTGTTAAATATTATAGTAAAATGATTTTTTTTATTAATTTTATAATATTTTTTTAACAAAATTATTTTTTTTAAGTTTTTTTTTTAATTATTATAAAAGGTTTAATAAAATTAATTTTTTAAATAAACAGTTTTTTTAAGTGTTATAGTAAAATGATTTTTTTTTAAATTTTGTAATATTTTTAACAAAATATATTTTATTTTTTTTAAAGTTTTTTTTTTTAATTTATTATAATAAAATTAAAATATTTTTGTAAAATAAAATTGGAGATTTTTTTTTAAGAGTAAATTATATATATCGTCCTGTGGTTTGTATGTTGAGAGGAAAACCCAAATTACAAGACTAACCTTCCATTAGTCCATCATGTCAAGTTACATCCTTTTTAACGAAGCGGTCAAAAGTTTGACACGATCCGTAACTTTGAGAAACCACGGAACGTGACCGCTTAAAAAATCACGGTACAAGACCCATAATTTTCACCAAACCACAAGGACGATTTATGCAATTAACTCTAAATATAATAAGCTAATTATATTACTAATAATCGTAGTGCTTTAAGATAACATGATTGTAATATTCATTGACGTGCATTTAATATTGATGTAGTAATATCATCTCGATTCGTTTCATCTCATTAAAAGTTATTTATAAGTCATAAGTCTCTATCAACCCAAGACTATTGGGAGAACTTATTCTTAGTCATTCTTAAATATCTTTCAAAATATAATAAATTATCACATAAAAGCGATAATATATCTTAATTAGTTTGATGTATTGTTATGTGATTTTATATTAATAAGATTTAATTTCAAACTAATTCGTCAAATAAATTTTATAAAATATAAACGACTTTCAATTCATAACATAAGCTTCAAATTTCGGTTTATCATATAAGCTCCAGCTACAACCCTAACTCTAGCTCTAGCTCTAACTCTAGCTCCAGCCCGTTTCACCAAACTTAACCAAGTTACAAACAAGTACAACCATTGATATCAAATACACATAGAAAAAGTTAAAACAATTTACATGAAACTAATAAAATGTAAAATCGTGTTGGATTAAAATGAGTTTTATATCGCTTCATTTCACGATGAATGGAAAAAGAGAAGAAACAATTCATGGTTATGAAACTGAAATTGGAACACTGACATAATTAATGAGTGATTATAACTAAGGGCAGAGATGTAATTTCACACACAAAAAGCTCTATTATTTATTGAACGCTCATCCTCAAAGTGTTTTAAATTGGAGCTACTTCATCAAATTTAGAAGCTTTAGCAATTTTACCAAACAAAGCTTTTCTATTAAGAACTTTATTTTCACAACAAAAGCTTCAACCTCTTAAAAGCTCTTAAAAATTGTTGCCAAACAAGCCCTTAACTGAATTAAAATAATTTTCCATATAAGGAAACCTATTTTAACATCACTTTTTCTGATATTTTATAATAGAGGCAATTCTTTAAACGGACAAGTAGTCCGACGGGGTATCTTTTTTAAACCGAAATCTTTTTTTTCGTTAGCTATGGGCTACTTTAGGTCTGGGTTATCATAGTTAAAATTATAACACGTGTCCACTTACAAAAGTATATCAAGTAAACTGTGTAAACTATGTGTAAGACATGTCCCCTACGAGTACTTTGGGCTACTACTGCTTTGTCGGGGCGACCAAGACCCGAGGCGACCCGATTTTGTCCTTTAGTAAAAAAGTCAAACCTCAAATAATATTTTTACTAAAGACAAAAAGCGGTCGCCGGGTCTGGTCATTCGACAAAACAAAGTAGCTAAAAGACTCGTGAGGGACATGTCTTACACACTTATACTTGATACACTTATACTTGATGTACTTTTGTAAGTGGACACGTGTCATGATTTTAACTATGGTAACCCAAACCCAAAATAGCCCGTGTATAGTTAGGAAAAAAAAAAAAAAAAAAAAAAAAAAAATCTTATCTAAAAAAGTACTTTCTTGATAGCTTTGTCCGTTCCATAAATTGCCTCTTTATAGTAATCCTTTTGCAAGTAACATAGACAACCGTAATAATCCTATTTTAAGCCATCACTTATTCTTGTTTAAATGTAAACTCAACTTCATGTTCTCAAATTTACATTCTTTTTGAATATCCAAGATAGTGACCATACTTAAAGCATCTCTTATGGTAAATATTTTAAAAGGTTTATATAATTTTATGTCATATGCTTTTAAATTTCTCATTTTATAAATCATTATCACTATTTTTAAACTTGTTAAAATTTATAATTTGATGATGTATTAAATGAATTACATGTATCTAATTGCAATGAAAATGTATATAAATTATACCTATTTCATTTCATATCATCATAAACCTCATCTCATTATGATAACTCAATTTATAAACCTTTTCAAATTTTATAAACCTTTTCATGAACCTCTTATAGTGAATGCCCTTAGTTTGACTTTGCTGAAATACCATTAGCTCTTGACTAATATCACTATGGTTTTAAAGAAATTACATGCGGTCATCAATTTAAACATCTCACAATGATTGAACTAGGTGGTGAAAAGAAGAACAATGCGTGACCACAGGTCCACAGGTTTGTTTACGGTTGAATTTCGCTAATTGTTTCAAGTTCAACCTTCAATTTAATACAAATAAAATAAAAATTCAGTACAATTTTTACATGGGAACTTGGTAAAAAAATAAAAAATAAAAAGATAAATAATGGTAACTGGTTTTGGCAAAGAACCCAAAAACCTGGGTGCATCCCAACATAGCCAAGAGTTTCGCAAGAAAGGTTGTAGAACGCTTTGCATATTGGTTCCTAAAAAAATGTGCTTTGCGCACACCACTGCAACTTTAGGGTTCACAAATTATAGAGTTTTTTAGCGGACCAAGGACGTGGCTCGCAACATTATTTGCATGGTTTTAATGTCTTTATCATTTTGTGGTAACTTATATATTTAGCTATTTTGTCGAATTCAACCAAATTCTCTTAACATATCAAACATGTGTACGTACGAGTAACAGGTGCTTACACTTCGTGACGGGTTTAAAAAACATTTTTAAGAAAGTTTTTCCAAATTATAGTATACAAACAAACTACGTATTATACATAATAAAGTTGCTTATGTAATATAAGAAACACTTTCAAATTTAACATATCTTTTATAGATACAAAGACTAAATCAAACAATAGAATTAGAAACAAGATTTTGTTGCAAATCTTTTATATAATAAAAGAATTACATCATTTCAGAGTGTTTTTGTAAAACCTTTCTTATTGAAAAAAAATTGGGCCAATAGAAAAGTTCAATTTCGCCACGTAAGCAAAATCATGTGATGTGATTGGTTAATAAAAGTCAAAATTAAATTGATTTTGGTCAAACTTTAATAAATTTGGTGGAGAAATTTGGTTGATAAAAAAAAACACATAAAAATATAGGTGTCAAATTTGTGAAAACAAAAACTTAAAAAAAGATGATGTGATTAATAAAACTTTAGTGGTTGATTTTTTAAAAATTATATAGAGTTAAGTGTAATATTATAAACCTTCATGTATTTTAATAAGTGAAAACAAAAACTTAAAAAAGAAGAGGTGATTAATAAAACTTTAGTGGTTGATTTTTAAAATTATATAGAGTTAAGTGTAAATTATAAACCTCCATGTTTTTAATAACTTAGGATTATAAACAAATACCCCTTATACTTTATACACTTTAAACTTTATATCTTAAAAAATACAATGTATATGTTGTTTTAAAATAACAACATATAAATTTACATAAGATTATAAGTATCAATATTTTTACTATATACGTTCATTAAAGACTCATTTATTTCATTTTTAAAATAACCTACGTGGACACGAGTTTACATTTTAAATACGGCTAAATTACTGAAAACGAGAATATAACTATCAAATTGTAAGCACGGTTTACTTTAATATAAAAATAAATATACACGATTGTACTTATAACAATGATTCATGTAATTCTTATTTATTTATATAAGGCTATCTAGAAAAAACATTTTTATAAAACATTAACATAATATCAACGCTCATTATAAAATAAGTATACTTTAACTTTATCAACACTCATTATGTGCTATTAAACTTGCATCTATGTACAACATAATATCAGTAGTGAAATTTAAATAACAATATCAACATTTTTGTCAGCTAAATAAAATTAAATCTTGAGTTACCTAACAGAAATTTGTATGTGTAAACTTCGTGCGTACACGAAACTTATATCTATATAATTATATGCAATTACCTTTAAAACCCTCAGATCACACCACATATTTGTTATTTTACGATTCGACCTACCATGTTACTACTTACATTCACCCTCAATGTTCAAATCACTACCCCGCATATTTTCTCTTGTTCCACTATTACACATCATGTTGCGTACAACATAATTGTGCACCTATCATCCTGAAGAAATGGA